>JAAXYW010002961.1:0-13230 GCA_036851895.1 Orthonychiurus folsomi | reverse complement strand
AAGTTGGTTAGTTAAGGCCGGTCTTAATTATTGGCACTTTCGGATATATCAATGTGCCTGTCATATTGTGAAAGTTATGCCTATGATGACCTTAATAAAGTAAACCAGAACCAGAACCAGGTACTTATTTTTCTAAAATATTGAGCTCCTAATAGTCTAGTCTAGCTGTGCTGGTCCGCGTGAGCCTACCATTCCTAGTTGATTGTACAATCGTCTTAGTTATGGTTGTTTTGCGCCAATTTCTGTATTGCTATGTCATTTGGCCTGTGTGGTCACTGGTTTTAGGAAACAATCACATGGTCAATCTTGTTTTGTCTGAAGCAACCCAACGTTCGGAAGAACTTCAAGCCAGTGTCAGCCAAGAAGCAGAAGTGGAATATATGAACAAATTAAAAACGTCCATGAGTACCCTTCACGTTAAAATTGGAATATTTGCTAGACTTGAGAAATGCATTGCAGATGAAGTGCTTCATATTAATATTTCAAAAACAGTCGATGTGTTTCTTTTAATAAAGTAATGAGAAGTGATGTGCTAGCAGTCTGCGTGGAATTAATTACCTAGGACTATAATCAATAATAATTATACTAATTATAATTCAAACGGTATTTACTGGTACGTAACACCACAAGAAAAAGTTTACAGTTGATATTCGAAAAAGGAACTTTTGTTGATTTAAACCATGATCACTATACCATACCACATATGAAGGGCTGAGCGGAAAAGGGGGCTATATTTTTTTTAAATTTGAATTTATAAACAAACTTTGTTATTTGTAAACAATTTTGTTTACATGCCATGCAAAGCCATGCAATGCCATGCAATACCTTGCAGTGCCATGCAATGCCATGCCCTGTATTGTAATTCTACACAATGCCGTAAAATCGTAATACACAATGCTAATTAATACTCAATGACCATTTTCAAAACGCGGCCAATTATTACTACAGAAATAAAATTCAATTCAATTGTGGATCAGGTATAGCTCTATCGTGTAAAGTGTCTTAGTTTTGTGTCTTATTAAAATTACTGGCAAACGACTCGGATATTGGACCTGGACTGGATTTGGCAAACGGATCGGCACCACGGATCGGATTGAACTGGATAAATCGGCAAACGACTCGGATATTGGACCTGGACTGGATTTGGCAAACGAATCGGCACCACGGATAGGATTGAACTGGATAAATCGGCAAACGACTCGGATATTGGACCTGGACTGGATTTCGCAATCGAATTGGCACCACGGATCGGATTGAACTGGATAAATCGGCAAACGACTCGGCCCTGGAACCTGGACTGACCTTTAGCAAACGAATTGGAACCACTGACAGTTGTTGTTGTTGTGTATTAAATTAACGTCTGATTCCCTGTAACAATACGGACTTGCGGGCCACATTGATTTCATCAACAGGTCAGACAGGGGAGGCGATCTATTGGGAAGGGGAACGAATTATTATGGTTCATATTTACAGTGTAAATTTACAAGCGGGTGCAAAGAAGCTGACTTTAGTGTACAACAGGGGGAGTGCAAGTGACGTCTGCGCAGAGCGGTCGCCTGCCCTGAACAGACCTGTAGGGAGCTAGCTTCTCACAGGAGAAGAAACTCCCCAAACGCAGATCCCCTTTTTTCCACAACATTTTACTCTAGGAGATGGTCATTTTACTGCCAAGTTGCCGTGAAGCTCTCGCTCAGTATAGAACTCAAGATAGGCTGCGGGGAAAGATGAGAGTTTAACCGCAAGCCCAATCCGTCTCCCAGTTTCATCACAAGCAGATATTAATCACATGAATTTTGGACGCAAAAGGCCGATTTCACCGGAAGAATGGAAGGATAAAGCCGCAAAAGTGAAAAGAAACCTAGGATTGCCGTATGAAAATCTGGAGGGAGCCCAACGTCCAGACACATCACCTCCAACTGCAATGATTTAATAAAGTAATATTAATAAAGTTACATCTTACTGTCGCTAATCTCTTTTGTAATTGTAGCTGAATGTCATCAATTGTGCAAAACCTGGATGCAAAACCTGGATATAACGTCAACATCATTACAAGACAGCGCAAATTAAAACCCTTCCATGATTTTTGGTGTACGCGGTCTCACGATTGCCAATCGCTGATTTTGGCTGCAGGAATACAGCGGATGGCTCCCAAAGTAACTACACGTCCCCCTGGGCAAAGTAAGCGCACATTTACGTGTATTTACCAAGAGCTGGACGACAACGGCATGAGCAAAGAGGTTTGCAAGAAAACTTTTATGGACATCTACAAAGTAAGCCAGAAACGAGTAAGGAATGTTTTCTTGAAAGTACGAAATGGAGTAAGCGCACCTTCAGACCGCAGAGGGCAACATGGAAATCGACCACATAGTCATTCAGTTCAAGATATCGCTACAGTCACCGATCACATTTAATCCTTTCCTACATACCTGAGTCACTATTCAAGAGATGTAATCACCACTAATATTTATACATAGATTAAAATAAATAAACAACTAAGTTAAAAAAATTTTAAATATTTTTATAGGCACAAGAAGATCCAGAGGAGGGATATTTGAGCATGGACCTGACCGTTGCCAGAATGTTTCGGGAGTTCAACGCAGTTGTTGTTCATGAGTTGGATTCTTGGGAGTGGCTTTACAGACGGGTTTTCCGAGACTTAAAAATGAAGTTCGGACCACCTCGTTTAGATACATGTGGAATATATGACAAATATTTTATACAGCTAAGCCAAGTCACACCAGGGGAAGAATTTGAGCGAATTTGTGATGCAAGTCTGGCGCATCACTTAGAAGCAGAAGATGGCTACACGGCAATGGGAAAGGACTCAGAAAAAAGCAGGACGGATCTGAATTTTGTTGTCCTTTGTGTTGACCTGCAGCAGGTACCCGCTTTGTAATTATAGTTTTGTAAAGAATTAATTACTTCTTAAACCTAGGGTTTACTCTGACCAAAACTGACAAATGGCGACTTCTACTGTCAAAGGAAGTTTCTCTCGTACAATTTTGGAATCGTGGAGCCCGGGATAGACAAATCAACTATGTGCTACTGGATGGAGAATGAGAGCAAGCGCGGGTCATTGGAGATTGCATCTTGTATCTTGAAATATATTACTACCAATTTTCAAACTCTGCAGCAAGGCGAGGAAAGGACTCGGACTGTATGGAGTGCTCGATGTGGTGGACAAAACAATAATTGGCTTCTTATCTGCATCTACAAATACATGACCCAAAATGGTTATTTTACCGAGGTAACTGGCATTTAGCGTAACTACAAAATTTTGCAGTAAGAACTAATCACTTGAAATGTTCTAGATTCACCAGAAGTTTCTAGTCACCGGTCATTCATTTCTGCCCTGTGATCGACAGTTTGCCAAGATAGAGAGCAAAAAACGAACTGCAACTATCCATATCCCAACCGACTGGATCAAAATTATCGAAGAAGCCCAGCCGAGTAATCCATTCTTAGTTCAGAGAATGAGCAGACAGGACTTCAAAAATTACGAAGATCTGCTTAGAGTGACACCCAAACCCGTAACCCTGAAAGTTAGAGACGTAATGTGGGTTCGCTTGGTTGCTTCCAACCCAAACAAGATCTACACAAGAGAAAACTATGCAGCACCATGGAAAATACATACTCATCTGATGAATAGAAATGTGCCAACGAATCCGCAAGGATTTCAGGGTTTAATTTTCCGTCCGAACTACCAAGCTCAAATTGCAATCAACCCCCAAAAAAAGCAGGATCTTTTGGAAATGTTAGCTTTTCTTCCCCAAAATGTCCATTCCTTCTACAGGTCTTTGCTTTAGATTAGCTAGAATAGGTTTCTGTTTTGCGTTAAACGTTAAAATGATGTTAATTTTTTGTTCGATAATAAAAGTGGATTTGAAATTAAAATTAAATTAGAGTATTATTTCTAATATTTAGTCATATTTTGTAAAATAAAATCTGGCGCATTTTTTCAACGTAGCTATGTGTCGCATTGAATGTTGTAACCATAGGGCCAACCAGAGTAGAAATTTTTTTGCTCTCCATGGTTGTCATGTAAAAATATTGCCCCCTTTTCCGCTCGGCTCTTCATATGTTAGAATCATTTCATTGACCCAAATGGGACATGTACAGAATCTACCGAGAGTAATGAACCCCTTGAAACTGTGATGGAGGTCCAGACTCCAGTTCATTTATGTAAGACTTCACAATCACCAACGCAACGCTTCGGTAGATCAGGTGAAATATGTACGGGATCATAACCAAGAAGGTATCCGGACTGCGGACTATTGTGGAAAGCACACCCAAGAATCCCAGGACTGTTCCGACCGTAATCAAGTAAAACCACACCTTCAGCTTTCCGGTGCTTCCCTAAAATCAAATACAATCAATTCATTAATGTGCCTGCCTAAAACATTCTAAGCAATTAACAAAACATATCAATATCAAATTGCAAGGTATACGCGCGACCTGATTCGTATTATATCCTCTCACCTGTGCATGGCCTTTGTAGAGGACAATCAGTAAAACTAGTCCCAACAACATACCAATACCTGCAATTGGCCAAGTAAATCTGTGTTTACAAGATAATATAAGCATGCATGACTCAGGGTTTTTGATTTCGTACCAATAATTACAAAGATAATGACAAACAATATCCTTAGCGCCACTCTCGCATCATCCTCGCTGTGGTCTTCCTCTATTTCTATTTCCCCCCAACTTTTAATAATGTAATCCTCAACCGCGACTGCGAATATAATGCCAACAATCATGGATAAAACTTCAAACGCAAAGAGGATCTGCAAGTTCCAAATTTGCAAGTTATAATATGTAAATTAACGGAAATTGAACGGCTTGCAATTATGTGTGGTGTACAAAACTTACGATTTCAATGTAAATCACGACTTTGACTTTTTCCGCTTTCCCCATTGTGTGCGTTCACTTTGAATTTAGAAATGTGTAATTGGATTTACTAAACGAAGGAATTCAATGTTAATTTGAAAATGTATATGTAGATCGGATTTGTGCTGAACTTTGCTTTGAGTGTAAAGTTTGAACTGAACTCTATTTTTGGATGTTATTGCTTTTGCCTTCGTCTTGCAGATCCAAGCGCTTCTGCTTGCTCACTTGTGAAGGAATTAGCGATTTTTGCACATTTACAAGAACCTTGCTTTGCTAGTACTGACTGTATCAAAGTGAACTCATAGTGCACTAACTAATATTAAGCTGACCTTTTCCTTGCTTTGCTCTTTGAAAGTCGGCCATTCCATTTAGTGCAAACTCTGTTCCTTGTTTATAGGACTCCGCACATTTAGGTCATAGGAAGGCAATTACAATTGATAGGATGGTTGTTTTGATTACCGGGTAATTATGTTAGTTGGAACTGGGCCATGAATACAATTACGATGCAATGTGTAAAGTATTTAAAAAAGAAAGATATTCCACCATAATTTCCTCTACGTATCTGTATTTGATTTTATTAAATCCTTATTTTCAATACAATCCATTCCTACATTTTAAATATTATGCGGTGTATTTATATATTAATGAAACGTTTATATGCATGTATTATTGAATGCCAAGCCAAGTAAGGGTACAGGGTAAAGCACTTTAGTTAGTCACTTTAGTTAGGGCTAAACATTTGAAAATTAGTTATAAGTGTTGTACATGTCTGGGAGTGGGAATGTGTAAAGTCTCTAATTTATATGCAAGGTTTCGGAATGCCAATGCCAAAGTGGCAAAATTAGTATGTCAAAATTGGCAAAACGGCAACAAATTTTGGTGGTAAAGTTCGCAAAATTGGCAAATACAAAATGCGCTAGCTGGTGTTCAATGAAAATACGTTTGAATTGAATTTTTTCTACGTATTAACCCTTAGTAAACCATACAAACTTGTAAATTAATTAGATTATAATATTTCTGAGCATTAGCGCACAAAAAACAATTAATTTAACTGCAGTTGGATTGCGCATTTTCCAATTTGCTATTTTGCCAATTTTACCAATACCAATGAGTGCTTCTGTGACAAATACGATCCTTGTTTATATGATTCATTTATATTAATGAGTGATGGATTTACGCAGAACAATGAATTCCTTAAATTTGTGACGGGCGGGGGGCATGAGACTGGGCTCAAGTTCTTTCGCATAGGCGGGCTTAACAATTACCAAAGCAATGCATCCGTATACCAGGTAAATTATGTTCTGGATTTGATAGTCAAATGTGTCTGGATTATTTATTAATGTGAAAAGCACACCCAGGAATCCCAGTGCAGTTATTATGGCGACTACGTAGAACCACGCCTTCAATTTTCTGGTGCTCCTCTACAATAAAATACAACAATAATTTATCATTAAAATAATAACCTAAGTGATCAAATTTGCCCATAATGTGAGTTTCATCAGTTCACCAGTGCATGACCCTTGCAGAGAACAATAAGAAGAACCAATGCAAACCACACAGAAATACCTGCGATAATAAAGCAAATATATGCGTGCTAATTAGCATATTAAAAATCCATTGATTAATTTGGCCACTTACAAACAATCATCAGCATTGACGCAAGCGCAGATCTGACATCCTCAATGTCGTAGCTCCCGTCCGGTCTCCATTATACCCAATTTTGAACAATAAAGCGCTCAACTTCATCTACCAAAATAACGGATACAATCAGACATACTATTTGGAAAACGAAAAGGAACTGTGAATTTGAAAAAAAAATAAAGTTCAGTAAAATTTAACTCTTTTCAATCAAATACTTGTAATTTGTTAATCCTTACTTAGATTTCAATGTAAATGACGATTTGAACCTGGGTTGGCCTCCTAAGCAACGCATGCGTAAAATGCCTAACAAAGTATGTACGCAGGTGCGGAAAATGCGAAAAATGCGAAAAATAGAATTCGGGGCAGGTTGACTCCACGTTCCTTGGGAAAGTTGTGGGGAAGTGTCGCAGAGTCTAGTTTGCACAAAATTTGAACTTTCTGAGAACATTCAAAAGAGAGAAAACAGAAAGTAGGAAAATTATTTTCAATTTTCAACACACAAAATCAAACCTGAGAGGAATTCCAGAAGATTGCGAGTTTAAGAGCGTTCTAATTATGGAGGGTGCTATTGAGGTAACTAAACCATTTCGAAATATTGATTTTTTTAAACGATGTCAGGGTTCTATTCTCTTCCTTATGCTGACATGACCTTTACATTATATTTAATAATACAGGATGTAGCCTTGTCTTGGTTATCTGGAACGGAATCTGGAGAACGTTTGGACTTCCTGCGGAAATGTCTGGGTATTCTACCGCAAGGGGAATTGGACCAAATTGGAATATAGCTTCAAAGGCAAATAAACGTTGAAAACAAAGAAACAATAGGCAACTGGAATCGGGAATTAAAATAAAAACTCCAAACCCAGCTGAGTCCGCGCCGGTAGTGGCCGAGTCTGTGCCAGCTGTGCCATTTTTTAAGAAATATTGTAAAAGTGATATTCTTTTTCTTGATGTGGAGAAAGTTGATGTCTACATTATTCACCCGTCAACACGCAAGAAGTTTATACTTATATATGCTTTTTTTAAAGTGGTCGGCAGTTCCATTATGTCATCTTCGCCGGATTCTAATTGTTTATTGCCGGGTGCGTTAGAATCTGACAGGATAAGTTCTTCGCTCAACACATCACTGTTACTGCTGTTTATTGATTCTTGAATTATGTTTTCAGTATCTTCAGCTTCAGACTCTGACGACATAAGGCCTACAACTTCGCTCTCGTCGTACACTTCTCCACCACCACTTTCTAATTCCATTTCATCTTCAACTGTTTAAATTATTCTCAGGATTTCCTGGCGATGTCTTTTGTCCTCAGTTTCTCCATGGTGTATGACAGTAACTGAGTCTACCTTTGATTGGGTGCAATGTACCATAGAACTAGAACTCACTGTTTGTTCGCCAAAACTGAAAATAAATAACAAAGCATAATTAAATTGAATCAGTGTACTATGACACGACACAAGCTCTGGGCTGTGACTGTGGGTGAGTGCCGGCGACACTAACCGAGTCAGTGACACAGTCACTGCGAAATGGCACTGTTGGATTTGTGACCAAGTATCATCTAGCCCAGCAAAGCAATATGTACAATAGAATTACAACATAACTGAACTGAACGACCCACACCCAGCATACCAAATTTTATGTAAAATGTTAAAGCCATTTGAGCAAATAAAAATTAAATTTGAATTTAATACTTGTAGTTCAATACCTACCTCTTTGATTTGTGGGCATTATTGGGCTTATTGATACGTATCAGTGATGAATGTGAATGTGGAATTGTTGGTGGTTGTTGTTTAGGCTTTTCTGTGGCGGTCCTACTCCTGGTCTACTTCAAGTCAACGGTATTCCTTTGAGTGCAAAGTGCAAACCGAATTCTATTTTTGGAAGTTATTACGATGCGATGTAGATCCGTATCCCGGCGCTCGTGTATGAAATGCATAGCCGGACGGAGATCGGGGACATTTGCAACACTTCGCCCTCCGGAGCTGCAACCGCCTAACCGTTCGATCAAATCGAACTTTAAAATCACATTGTTGAGATACTAATTGGCAATGATTTGCGCCTGTTTACATGAAAAAAGATATGGTATATTATTTTGTAAATTAATTTAAACCAATACTATTTTTTTGTTACATGGGGACAGTTGTAACACCCTATCGGGACAACTGTAACACCCGTGCTAAATACATGTAAATTTGGGTTTTCTTTCTATTTCCTAAGTTTTTACCGATTCTGTAATACTGCTGGTTCTCCTGCGTTAGAGCTGTTTTGAGGGAGTATGTGATCACAGCTTGTAGGAGGGAGTAGAATGAGTGACATGACCATGACCACTACCATTTCTGCAAACTTAAACTACGGACTATTTACATTGTTAGGCATGGGTCTATGGGTGATACGACTGTCGTCATTCCGGTTTTTGAAACTCAAAATATTATAAAAGTTGCAGAAAACACTAAGCTAAATTTGAGCTGCAAGCATGTATATTTAAAACATACTTGACCTTACAGCACCATACGTGTTTTACAAAAAAATTAAACTCGCCTCAGCAGTGCAACTTTTAGCAAAGGAAACCAGTTGGTCATTACTGAAGGTCACGTAGGGTCACAATAGTGCCCTTACAAACAAATTTTGTGCTCGATTGGTTTATTGTACTAAAAATGCGGGCCAGTGTTACAATTGTCCCAGCTCTCCCGTGCTACATATTGTGAGCGGTAAACGTAGCGCAAGCGGTAACTTCCGAAATGAATTTAGTCAAAACCAAAAATTAGCTACTCAATTTAGCGTTGACGATTTATTCAATCAGACAAAGTCAAACTTAATCCTTTTAAGTCCCGGGAAGGACTCTTTTTTCCTCCCGCAAAATTACTTACTTAAATTCCAACATCACGTACGCAGTTTGCACGTATACATTTGCACACAAGGTCGCTCCAGTTTCCGACTTTATGACCAAAAGTCATAAACTTGGTGACAAACACCTGTTTTTGTGCCACGCAATTAGTCATGGCCACAAAAACAACAAATCTTATTGTGTGACATTTTTTGCAGTTTCAGCTCGTCATCTTAATTTTTGCACATCCACATTCAAACCAAACCAGGGTTTAATACTTTCTCTTTAGGATTAAAAAGTCACCAAGAGATTAGCCAGCTGTTCGACAAGTAGATTCACAGATGTTAAAAAACTGTCTCGGGAGAGGGTGAACATGCCCCCAGTTCGAAACAACAATGGTGTGAAAGAATTCAAGACAAGCTTCATCCGTTTTGTCATCCTGTAGCCCATAATTTAAACGCAGGAGTCCTGGGCATGCCAGGGAGGACTCATTTGTTCTAGTAGCTAAATAACAAGTTGAATAGATGAGCGAAGCGTAGAGAATAACCAGTACGGAGCAGATGAACACTGAGGATAATGGTTTTCATCTGCAGTGTTCTAGCCCCGCGTATCACCCCGTATATGCAGAGAACTTCTATTGTTAAGGTCAAACACATAACTCCTGCATTGAAATTTCTAACCATGCCGTCCGTGATTGAGTGAAACAGCTGCATAGTGCGGTATGCTTTGATTATGTCATTCATCTTCATATTTCCATCACTGAAATGTATATAACATTCGCGTGCTTACAGAGACATTCCAAAAATATCCCTCATACATAATTAAATCGGTGCCAATGAAAGAGCCGCTGATTTAAATGGAATTCACGTCGAGGGAAGTCTACCCCATTCACGTGTCAGACGGCCGCCTCAGAAAAAACAATTTCTTAAAAACTTAAGGCCCTAGATTTAATATTACTGTCACCTTGTCGAAACCGGAATTTTGCACATTAATTGGGTGCATACGTATTAGTCCGTTCGATACATAGCCTGGGCATCAAAGTGCAAGACTAGCACCATAAGAACTACGTCGACTGGCTTACGTGCATTGTAGTTCATTTAGATATCATATAGTTACCTTATGGTTTCAATGCCGTTCTTGATAACCACTCCATATAGAAGCAGATGTACGCTAACGTAACTCCCAATTGTGCATGATGAGTAGACAAATGCATGAAAAATTACCAAACCATGCCAGAAGCTTCCTAGATGTTTAGAAAAGTAGTTATTCCCCAAAACGGGGACGGTTTCTGATATTTTTACGAAAGCCATTGTTATTAGGATGAGAGAACCGCCTGCTGCCAAGTTAATGACAAGGAATAGCTTCTTGAATTGTGCGCCATGTTTTTTGTGTTTAGCTGTATCAATATCAATTTAATATATGTTGAAAGTTTTCTACACTTTATACCTTCAGTTTTAATAACCTATTAACCTATTATCTATCTGCTGCATACCAGGTTTTATGTATCGGAAGATGGCTCTAGCAAATTCTCCATGTTGTCTGAAACGTAGTATGATTAATAATTGAAAAGTCACAATTAACCCGGCGCTGCTAAGGAATTGCAGATCAAACAGCATGGTGACATTATCAAGATCATCCCAATCGTGGTAGCAATTGTAAGCTAGTTGGATTCCAATGTAGAACCAGGTGCTGGCAGCCAGTGTGTTATTGATTCCCCAGATGGCTAATCTTCTTTTTTTTAATGGAGCATCTGAATAAGCTTGAATGGGGACAAGAAGCATGTGATACGCATTGTGATTTCCAACTACCAATAGCCTCGGAAAGTGTTTCAAAAATACTTGAGCTGCTTCTACACTTGGCATTTCAACTCATTTGTCGTTCAAATTTCAAGCAGTCCATCAATGCGAGAATCCGCGCCTATGTCGCCAAATTTACGGTACGGAAACCAGCATTTCGAGGTAGTGAATCAGTTTTTCCAAAAGATGTCAAATGTTTGAGAGCAACAGATTTATATGTGTGTAATTTCACAAGCTGTGACTACAATACGTTAATTTTGAAAATGTATGGGAGCTACAAGCTAAAACTCAATTACTTTCTGGAAAAGCCGGAAAGAAAAGAAAAGAATAGTTGGTTCCAGTATTTCTGTGTTTGTAGATTCTATGCACTTCAACATAAATTCTAAATGCTTGATGAAGGTGAGTTCATCACATTGATCACATACCAATAATCCAAGTAAAGTACATTTGCAAGGTGTGCTACTGAATGAATGAAATCAACGTTATTTTTACGCTATTAATGCTTAATTTTTGCGTAAAGGTATTCACTTGAACTTCAATGATTCAGGGACACATTTTTGTTGACTAAAAAATTTGTCCTAAACCTAATCGTAAATGTCGTTATACCAACGAGGGAAGAAGCCAGGTCGTCCACTCCCGATTTGGCTGAAATTTTGTCCACTCATGTAAAAACTAACTGTGATTTGTCCGATACCACTGCTCAAATTTCGAATTTAGCCGAATTTTTGAAATTTTTGGGCTGACGACTAGGGCCAGCTTGCATTGGATTTTAATGTTAAAAATGGCATGTTAAAAGTCTCCCCCTTCTCTCCGCTCATCGTCCCTCTTGCCTCCATAAAATCGCATTGCCAGTAGGACATCCAACCCCGGTATTCTCAGTATTGTAAAAATGGTATTCGGTTTTCGGTACTACCGGTATTATATTTTCTACGAAAACCGGTTTTAAGCAATACCAGTGAGGCTTTCCAGAATACCGGTATTTGATAATACCGGTATTGCAACCCCAATACCGGTTTCCATTCATTTACATTTACGGCGCTTGTCAAAGAAATTAAGCCGCCGCGAGCCGGATAGTTCTGTACAAAATTCAATTTTATGCTGCTGGGAAACGACATTTGATCTGAGGTTCATGTCCCATTCAAAATTCTGGAATACTTTGCCAGTCCCGGGGCTAAAGAATTATTGGAGGTCAAATTGGCAATGGAAACCTCTGGAAATTTTAAAGACGAAAGTCAAAATTTAACGAGCTTAATGCTATTAGATAAATGTTTAGACAACACCGGATACCGGTTTTAGGCAAGTTTCAATGCCGAATACCGGTTTTCTAAAAGCAGAGAATACCGGACAACACCGATAACCGGTTTTACAAAAAAAATCTAAAATCGGTACTACAGAAAACCGGTATTTTGAAGGCATGCCGGTATTGTATGCGCTAATTGCCAGAAGGAAGTTGGACCGCCGCCGGATCACCCGCCCGTGCCGTGGAGCCGTTTTGGAGCCTCTGAACTTGGATCGCCCACAAGGCCCCACGTACGTTCCAAGCTAAAAACACTGTTACAAAGTTATGCAAAATTTCTTCACAATCCGAAGGCATTTCAGTTGTTGAACAAGACATATATTGTGACTTTTGATTTCGCTTAACTTTGTAACAGTGTTTTTAGCTTGGAACGTACGTGAGGCCTTGTGGGCGATCCAAGTTCAGAGGCTCCAAAACGGTTGTTGTTGTTGTTGTTGTGTACTAGTTTAACGTTTGATTCCCTGTAACAATACGGATAGGCAACGATAGCCATGCCACATTGATTCATCAACAGATCAGACGGGGAAGGCGATCTATCGAAGAGGGGAGAGAACTATCGTACATATATACAATGTAAATTTACAAGGGGGTGCAGAGAAGCTGACTTTAGTGTACAACAGTGGGAGTGCGAGTGACGTCTGCCCAGAGCGGTCGCCTGCCCTGAACAGGCCTGTAGGGAGCTAGCTTCGCACAGGAGAAGAAACTCCCCACACGCAAATCCCCTTTTTTCCACAACATTTTACTCTAGGAGATGTTCATATTACTGCCAAGGTGCCGTGAAGCTCTC
>JAAXYW010002960.1:0-13235 GCA_036851895.1 Orthonychiurus folsomi | reverse complement strand
GTGAGTTGCAGTTTGGATGATGCCTTGGAGGGAGTCAGTAAATGTCACCGGCAAGGACTGACCCACATTGGCACGGATTCAAAGTTTCACGTCGCATCCATATACGTGAACATAACGCCAGCTCCCATTAGCCCATCTGATATACGGTACTTGAAGTCCTGGCGCCAAATACAGTGCGGCACCTACGAAAAAATTCTAGAAACCTAGCGGCTAAATTAAAACTGCTTTTTATTAGTAGCCATTTCCATTGGATTAAACCTGATTTTGATTAAAACTCTTCAGATCGCGCAGTTGACTTTGTTAAAATGGGTGCTGGCGGTGACCCCGACATGGGAGCATCTTGAGTAGGTTCGAGAATGACCATTTAATAAAGAAACATGTAGACTAAAGGAAAAAGGCGGAAGAGGTTTGAGTTATGATAAAGAGGAAAGTGTCGTGTACTAGTAGAGTCCAAGAGCCCAACACACACTTGCCCTCCCTCCGGTTATCGATTTTCCATTAAATAACTTTGGAGGGAACATGTTGGGAAGATGGGGAAAGGAGAAAAAAATACGAACGGGGAAAGCCCAAGTGGGGCATTGGATCCCACGAGGGTTTCCCCTACACTGTTTGTACACGGCGGACGACAACGGCGTCTGCGTACTTAATGTACGGTTCGTACAATACGACCAGTGCAGTAGTAAAGTAGCCAGCCGAGGTTCCGGGTTTTCCAACTATGTACGAATCCAAATAATCTCTACTATGCCACGCCGCTCAACTTTTACTTGATTTTCTCGTCTGACTTTTACCCGCATATTTTTCTCTGCAGATAACAGACGCAAATTTGAAATGATTTTTGCTATTTGCGGGCTACCCATCAAATTTTGCACAGATAAACAAACAGACGTTTTGATTCTTCGTGGTCAAAACGTTCTTTCGCGGAGTTCAATGACCTTTAAGAAACCCATGGACTGTTCACTGCACTGGGTTGCAATGCAGAATATAACAACCAGGATCAACCCGAGATGAGAATGCGATGCGAAATTTCATGTGAAATAATAAATAGTGCCTGGCAGGCAGCCCTTGATAGGTTTGCGATATGCATCCATACATACATATGCATTTGCAAAGCAAAACCACATTGGCATCACACCGGATGAATCTCAACCACCGCCGCCGTTGCTGAGCTGTCGACTTTTCCAATTTTGGAATCTGACATAAAATTGGGATTTACTAAACTCATTCGGATATTTGATGACATCAAAATCCGAACCGCAGCCACAGTACGACCACAACTCTCGCCCGTGTTTATTTCACAAAGCAAATCTTCGCTCTTGGCGAAAGAAGCCTAAAAATAATCCGTACGGTACCGCGCATTGTAGATATTCGGTGGATTTCATTACATCCCACATTCTATCACACAACGAACAACGAAAAGTGAAGGCCTGTATTTCGTAAAGAATTCCTCATTAGAAATAATGACATGAACACATACGAAGATCAGGAGGGAAAAGTTGGTTGGAAACATTACTTTCCAAGCTAAGCTATGATTCAACAGTGCGGTATGTGCAATGTACGTACTTATCACACAACGAACAACGAAAAGTGAAGGCCTGTATTTCGTAAAGAATTCCTCATTAGAAATAATGACTTGAACACATACGAAGATCAGGAGGGAAAAGTTGGTTGGAAACATTACTTTCCAAGCTAAGCTATGATTCAACAGTGCGGTATGTGCAATGTACGTACTTACGCTGTACGTCACTGCCTTTCCCTAGGGCGAAAAAGTAAAGCAAGGAAATATATTATTACCAGACGACCGACGAAATATGATGGATTTCTTATACAAGCAGCTAATGATGCATAAAAAGTTTTAGGAGTTATGCTTCCGAGGAAGGCGATGACGGTGGACACGGCAAGGGAGACGTCAATTAGACGAGCTCAAAAGTTTTGGAAAAGAAATTTTGTCTGCTGAAAAGTTCCAAGGATGTACAATATGCAAGTATTCTGGAATGCGGCACCCGGTGAAAGGCATTTGCATGCGGGTTCAAAATTCAAAATTTCTTAGCTCGGATCGTGTGAGTTTAATGAAGGAATTTAATACATGTCTAAGATACTCGGAATCCTTGATGCCGAAAAGTGTGCTCTACGCCCACAGGGATGACGCGGATCAGCTGTATCAGAATTTCTAATGAGTGATCCTGGGTAATTTCCAAGGCTTTTGAACGTCAAAATTATACTTTCTCTCATGTCAAAGTCAGCCTTCATTTTCTTTGGTATACACTATTTTGATGCCCGTCTAGAGTTATCTCTAATACGTAGGCACTGGTACTACGTAAGTAAGGTACACAGATGAGTTGAATTAACTTTTTCAAATTAAAAAACTTTTCAACTTTTAGTAACCGCGACGTGCATGGAATTACGCAGAATTACTTGCATCTCATCCCTTGGAGTGCATTCAGAGTCCTCATTCAGGAAAACAAAACAANAGGAAAACAAAACAAAGCAAACACCATTCACCGAGCCACCATTGTATGTACAAAGAACCAGCTTCTAATGGATGCACTTTCACGGGATGAAAAGTGGGGAGAATTCACTTGCGGCTCAGCCTGATGAAATTTACCTTACAACACAATAAAGCATTCATCCACTCAGCTTCCACATCGTATCGAAAAAACGTGGCTACTCAACTCCGGAAATACAAGAAATCAAGTCATCACCAAATAAAATGAATTTAACTTTTCCCGATATTCGCCCTTCCACTCAATGTAAATCTTATTTGCACGTAAACTCAATTGAAAGCTGCTGAATGTACCCATAAGCTAACGAGTAACTGGTCGTTTGAACTGGAATGCTGTATTTATCTGTGTTGTGAAAGTAACGGGGAACTACAGTAAAAATCAGCTTATTATTATGCACTAGTATAGTATATTATTTTGCCCAGCATATCATATAACCAGTCCCTCTTCCTCCTTATCCAAGCTGGAAATGTTGCCTTACTCCGCTCAAATGATGGTAACTAGAAGCAAAAGCCCGGAGAAAGTGCTTCGACTTGACATAAACTAATTACTGGAAACCGAACCCAATCCCTGCCACCTCAACATACATCAAGGTGTTCCTAATTGGGATATTTGAGCATGGATTGAAGAAACATTTCATCATTTGCTCAATTACTGTTACCAAAACTGTTGAAAGTCTGAACCTTATACATCATACGTATCTTGCCATATTTCGTACGTATGGCTATGCAATGGCACGGCATTCGCCATACTTCATACTGGACAGCATGGCCAATGGCCTGGCCTAATAATGCAACGCAATTTGCAGTAGTAGCTGCTAAAGGCTCTACTATATCTAGCTTACTTTGTACACCTATTACGTACCTTTGATTGCAAGTCAGTCCACCGTCTACTCTGTAGTCTACAGTAAAAAGGAGCTAGCTTTGCTTGGTTTTTATTCGCACAAAACATTTTCTTGCCTCAGATCCCGCCCGGACTTTTTTACACATGTATTTCATGTCGGACGGACGACGCCGGGATCACACGGCGGGCGCCGTGCCTAACTCCCTTTCCTCCAAATTCCGGCTCAGTCGAGAGTCAACGGCGGACGAGGGAAGGACGCGCCTTTATTTCGCTCCTCCAATCCACGGGATTTATTTGAATTTGAAGAAAAGTGTTTCAAATTTCCTCCAAAAAGTGAAGGGCCGGGCCAAGACTCCATTGTGACTACTTGCTGTAATTGACGTATCATACAAACACGTAACCCACAATAACTCGAAGTTCAAACAACAACATAACATGAGAAAATCGACGGCTACGGTACGGTGGTGAAAATAAACGACTACAAGTGCACGTGGCGTGAGTAAATAAATAATTCGGAGCCGAAAGTGAACTTGTGCAGTGAACACAAGAGGCAGGATTTGTATGTTAAAAATAGACCAAAAAACCATAAACACGCACACATAGGGAAAGGAGTGTTGATTTAACTGACTAGTGTGGTGAAGGACATTTAATTTTGACGACGTTTACCGGCAATGGGTTCGTCCTTTGCAAGAAGTGATACAAATGAACATTGTTCGGCGGGAACCTGGGATCAAGTCCTTAGAACCACTCAATTTGAGAGTAGCCAATTCAATTACGCTCTGACTCGGAGCGGAGGAGCCTTAACTCTTTCCCCACCGCTGAGCACACGCCCGCCTCTGAACCCGCCAAGAAACTACCTCTGAAAATCGTCGTTGAAATTCCTCCCAAATAAATTCCTACGTCAACGTCGTCGACGAGACGAGGATCTGCGGGTATCCTAAACGTACGTACGTGATTATTGAAAATACACAGTTACAGCCCACTGTATTGCGAGACAGACACACGGAATTAAGGGCTGGTCCCGAAATAACATACGTCAATTGAGGCTGTAAACTGAAAATACAAAGGAAATAGGGACCGGAAATGAAGGATGGGGAATTGCAGGGCAAGGAATTCCATGTACCCGGACAGCCTACGAAATGAAGGAATGATTTTATGTACGACGACGAGTTCAAGTCCCCCGCAGCCCACGTCTTCGTCTTCGTATTGAAAGGAATCCATACGTACGAGGACCGGGCTTCAACAAAGGGGACAATAGAGATCAAAAACTTCTTTTGAAAGGATTTTGCGTGTGCAATACACGTCGACAACCGGGTACTAACCGCAGAGGTCATCTTCTGAGATTCCGCGGTGATAGGACCGGGCTTCAACAAAGGGGACAATAGAGATCAAAAACTTCTTTTGAAAGGATTTTGCGTGTGCAATACACGTCGACAACCGGGTACTAACCGCAGAGGTCATCGGAGATTCCGCGGTGAAGCCTCGCGTGCGTGGTAACAGGAGGGATTTTGGTCAATTTTCAAAATCAAATTACGTTCGCATACCAGTACGACATTTGATGGGATTTGAATTTACATCTTGGTTCCATACTCAGCACAAGCGTAAAACCAGTACTTACATACAAATATATCCCCGAATCGTCGAAATGAAAAGTGTGACCCAATTGAGATTTTGAAAGGAGGAATTGATAACTTTTTTTTCTTTTTTCTCATGTCAAATGGAAGCCGGGTTTGACGGGAGTAGTGAAAGGAAAAGAACAGCCTGCTTCTGAACTGTACTGTGGTGGTCCTCAAGTGTCAAGTGCATTCAAAAAATAAACACTCCATTGATATTGAGGTGTGAACGGTTACGGCACGGGTTGAGTGTTGACGGAAGGTTGACGCGGTAAGGAATTCCTTGCGTTCAAATAAACACTTCAAGATAAACTAATTTCGAAGAAGGTGCATCGGAACAGTGAAACCTGGGCCAAAGGAATGAGACATCAGTGAATTGCATTAGGACTCTTAATGAATTCTTCAAGTGATTGATAAGGTGTTTAGCTGTCCTAACTTTGGACGACAACTGACAAGGACGTGGACTTGACAGTGACTTGAGACTTAGCTGCCGGCGACTGCGACTGGGCTGGAAGAAACCCGAATTCGGAACAAAGAGAAAAGAAAGTTTTTGACTTAAACAAACAGAACGTTAAACAGATAAAAGAAAAGAATAGGATTTTCTACTAAATAAGCGATTTGACTCCCCGAATTTAACTTTTGACGAATGTACCTGGATTGGAAGGAATCAAAATGGAAGTCAATTTTACATTTGGTCAATGCTCTGAGCTCGGATTTGAGTTTGTGTCCTGATGAGTGAATGAGGGAGTCATTCCAAACAAAGTGGTTGCTGATGTCGGAGCCATCAGCAGCATGTTGGTATGAAGAGACAAAACGTTCGAACTATATCATTGATTGTGTGCACTTTTACGTACTTACTAGTTGGCGCCGCTATTTTTGATTCACTGGAGTCCCATTCCGAGCGGAGGCAATTGGAGGCTTTGCAAGGTAAGATTTTGAATTCAAACTTCCAATAATTAGGTGTGGAAGGACATATGATTTGGGTAGTATAATGGAAATTAAATCACAACTAACTGCAATTCAATTTCTGGAGTTAGTACTTAGCTTGGTGTTCTTTACTACAGCATTTATAATTCCATCTGAATGGGAGGAAACTTCATCAGGCGCACTTGATTACGTTAATTTCTTCTGTTCTTCAACTTGTGAAACGCTACTCAAGCAGGTTGAAGTGCCATTCACTCAATCAAGTCAATCCAAAGAAAATACAAATTCAAGGAGTTTGCTTTACATTGTTTGTGAAAGTACACTCTTCATAAATCCAAAGCATGCAAGCATACTTGAAGACGTAAATTCTCAAATGCTTTTGAATTAAATATAGTGCCGTGTCTCTGATTTTAAATTCCATTTGCTATTTGCTATTCACTTCGATGAAGGTTTGTGACCCCAGTAGGATGGTTCTGAAAAGAAAGAAAAGACACTCCTCTTCCATAAGGACGAAACTTGTTAGGATTCCCAAAGATTTATTTCTGTGCACTGCATAAATTGAGTTATAAGTTTTTCTAAAGCCGTCCAACTTGGAAAGAGCTGATCAAAAATAATTCAAAGTTGTAATGCATTATGGTTAGGCCGTGTGAAAGCTTTGAAAGTTCTGAGCGGATCGGAACAGGGAGTGGGAAAGCCAGAGGCTTAGGATTACGCAAGGGCCTCGCCCTGGCATTTGGAGCAGAAGAAAAGGGTTAGATTTGTCGTGGGTTGTGGTTCGAAGGTTCAGAAATACTAGTTCTCTGCTCTGACAGATTAAGCAAAACTTTTCCACAGAAATCCTCCTACACTACACTCCAAACCACAACTTCTGCAATTAATCAGTCCACATTTCGACAATCAATTTATTTCAAGTGATTTGAAAGTATGGGGGACGAACGACTGGGACGGGTCTTACATGCTGAATACAAATCGAAATCACATGTCCAATCCTGCCCACTGCGTTTTAGGCCCTAGAGATTGAACCTACGAGCAAAAAACAGCAAAACATATTAAGGTTTTTTGGACTAAAAAGTATTTTTTTATTGGAAAGTGGATTTATTTTTGAATCATTGCACTGTGTACGTGTACAGTTGCATTATATACATACATACGGTCTGTTTGAAAGATATGTCACTTCAAACTGGATCTTCGCTCCAAAACTTTTCAATAATCAATTGAAAATTGAAAATCTCTTCAAAAAAGATTGGCATGGAAGCAGTAGGAATTGAATGGGAAGGAATGAATGACTTTCCTCAACTCCCTTGACTATTCCAACTCCACAAACAACCCTGTGTACTCAAGAAGAAAAGGAAACTTGTGATGCGAATCCAAAATAGTTACTTTTGTTTCCAATGCGAATGCGGGTAGAAAGGGTTGACTTTGGCTGGTGGTAGTGGAAGGGAAATCAAAGACAAGACGGACGAACGGGTGTGTTCATTCGACTGGCGATAAACTTGGATGTAAAGTGTAGTGTCCTTTACTCTGCTCTGCTATTACTGAGCCCATGTTATGCTGAATCCGAGTGTAGAAATGTACAGAATTGTCTAGCACATATTTGATTAGAGTATCTATTACTAACTGCAGAGATCAGGCGTGCGGATTACTAACATTACAATATTTCAATATATATTTTGTGAGGAATCTCCATGCACATGATGTACAAATTTAGAACCACAGAACACTAAAAACAATTTTTAATTACAGTAGTGGAGTGGAATGCGGACGAGATGAGTAATTAGCGTATGGAAAAGAATGGGATTCTAAATTCAAATTCGTACTCGACTCAAGAATTCTATGAATTCCAATACATTAGTTTCCACTTGGAGTTGCAATAAATCTGCTCGCAAATTTCTGTTCAAATCCGGGAAAATACTGCAATACGCAATATATCGTAAACTTGCATGCTGGTATTTATGCTATAGATGCAAGCTATTGTATGGGAAAGAGGAATTGTATAGCAGTAAAGGAGTTCGAGTTCATAATATCACAGGAATTCAACTGGAATGGTATATGACTGACAACTGATGCGAAACATTGCATCTGGACAGAAGGGACGGAAAGTATGACATCTTTCAGATTGCATCTTCACCTGCCAAAGCCCGTATTCCTCCTGATATGATGCCGTGCAGTCAACCGCGTCCCGCCCCTTTCCTGCAGCATGGATGGCTACGGAAACAGATAGATAATGGGGAAGTGAGACACAGAAGTTTGGAAGGAAAGCTGGAGGCTGGCTACTCGGGGAAGGCAATTATAGGAATTCCCTGGATGCAGTGGAGCAAAAGCAGTGCACTTACCATTCCAAAGAAAGGAGAGACTGGGAAAGTGAAATCCTCCCTCCTCCCTGTTGCAATAATTGAAATTAGCCCTTGTCTACTGTATGTATGGTACGGGGCAGCTAGCCCTTACTCAGTTTTTTTGCTATCTTCAACCTTCATTATTTCTCAAAACTTTTTTCCTAAGAACTTGTAAGCCAGGGATGGGAAATTCATTAAGATGGTGGAGAAGTTGCGGTGTTTTGTTGGGATTCATGTGGTTTTTCAGGCGAAAACGAAATGCCTCCTACTGGGAACGGAGTGGGGGTTCCAGAGGGTTTTAATAGAAATTTTAAAGTTGAAAAGCAAACATTACGTGACCGTACGTGGCCGTACGTGGTGAAAGTTGGACGATGGTGTTTATTTACACTATCAGTTCGTTTTGTGTACCCCACATTTTTCAATTAATTCAATTTAATGATGTTTGGTTTATTTGAAATGTCACTGTGACTCATGAATGTAAAACTCAGTATAATATGTTTGATTGACTTTCTAGTGCACAATTCTGGGGACTTTTTTTTTATAGATCTCCTTTATGAAATAGGGGTCTCGTCTACGGATCATCTGTTTGCAAAAAGAATACAACATATGCGTGTAAACTGGCCGTCTTTAAATGCCATCGTCAGTACTTGTAAATCACTACTGGATCCACAAAAAAAGTCTATTCAAAAGCCGCAACAGTTCAGTTCTATTCTATCTTACTGCTTCCTGCACTACGACACCCATGTGAATTCCAGCTCCAAAGGTTTCTGAAATGTCGAGAAACACTTAAATTGATGAAATCCATCAATGGCTGTAGTAGTTTTCTCCACTCCACACGTGGCGTATGCCAGCCTCTCATACATACATATGTACGAAGCGTAATAAATTGCACTTCTTCGAAAGGGAGTTTTCCCTCATCAAGTGGCGCCAGATTAATTACACATGACACTACTTTGTGTGATCGATTTTCCTGGCTTCTATTTAACCCGGTTGTAGCCCGGTTTCCTTCCCAAGTACCCAGCCCAGCACACGGTAAATCTGTCCATAGCTTCCATCGGATCTGAACAACGAAGTACGGAACAACTTTGTCTTATGTATTATTCAGTGGCTCATTTCTGAATTACCAATTCCTTCCCCGCTCCCGCCGACCGCTCCATGATTTAAAATAATGACAAGAGTCTAATCATCAGAAACCAGGCAGGGCGTCCTTGGACTTTCCCGCATTTATAATTACAAAATTACAATAGGGAAAATCCCGGATCCCAGTTCAGTTCAGTACGTACCGTACCTAGTACATGTCCGTCTGGGTCACATTAATTATTTATGCAAATGTGTACCACGCCATTTTCCAGGGATTCTTTCATATTTTGAGTCTAAACAAGCAACTGGCTTCTCATTTTGAGGGATTTTGAAATTTTTGAAGCCTCGTATTCAACGTGCATGTTTCCATATGAATAAATACTGTCCCAAAGTCCCTTTGCGCCAAAGTCTTATCTTGGAGACAAAACTCCTGAGGAAATTTCGGGCTGCTCTGCGTGGGTTTTGGGTAAGGTACTTATGTGGGGTGTACTCAGGGCTAGGAGGAAATGGAAGTACAAGTAATTAATATGAAATGCTCAAGGGGATGTCACACAAACATACAACACAACACACGCAAGGATTTTAGCAGCCCACTTCAATTTGGAGCGACTGACATGGCATGGTTATGCGTGTGCAAAATCTCCTAGTTGTTTTACCACACACCGAAGTATGCGTATATACATAGTATGTATCATATGGCCTAGATGTTTTGGTCTAGGTAACTGGGAAATCACGGAGTGGAAAATAGAGTTCGCAGTCCCTCACAAAACATGCACCCATTATTCATGGAATCCTGGAATTTAAAGGTTGCGAAGTGCATGAAGTTCCTCGCCAAAGGCCCATGGGTTGGAATTTGAGCAGCCCTTTGCTGGACTAGGAGTGCGGTTCCTTTTGGCAGTCGCAATTTTGAAATCTGGAATTCCACTGTGGTGTGGAGAGTGGTTTGCTGGAATAGCTCATTTTCTTGTTTTTTAGGATTTGAATTTGGATTGGATGCTCACGTTGAGGTTCATAAACTGGATTTTGTTGGTAGGCTAGCGGACATATTTTTGCAGTGCAGATCTCAAGGGAATTTAAGTGGTCGGATCGGGTGAGGGGTTTCGAAATCATATGCAAAGGCATGAAAAAAGCATGCAAATTACTGTGTACAGTAGCTGAGTACCATTATCAGATTAATATTATCAGGGAAAAATAATATATGTAATGTACTATATACGTTTGTAATACAATTTGTGCTTCGTCTCCATCATCATCGATTATCGTGGAATGGAAATCCTGAGAGGAGTACGAGTAATGGATTCAATGTTTGTATAGTAGAATTGGAATTAATTTAAAGTTGAATGTGTGGATCAGATTCAAATGAGATTGGATGGAAAGTCCTGCTAGTCCCTCTCTCAAATTCTTCAACGGAATATCAAAAGTGGATATCTTGTTCAATTTCAATTAAACTTAAGCTATGGGGGCTAAGTAAAGGGTAAACAGGGGATTTCGATTTTCCAGAATCGCCAGAATGGAGCAAGTCCACTCAAATTACCATGAAATTATACACCATTGTCATTTGAGGAGAGTAGTCTGGATTTATGTTGGATTTAGAAGATTTCGGCAACCAGATGGGATTGGGATTCGGCGTCGTAATACATAATGCTAAGCTAGCGAAGCCCAGACAAGGAGTAGAGGAATTTTATTTGCACAAATGCAAAACAAGCTCAAAATTTTCGGAAATCTAATCGCAAATAGCCGAAAATTTTGCAAATTTTCAAAAGTGACCTCGAATTGATCTAACCTTATATAGCTTCTCAGAACATGAAAATTTGCACAATTATATAAAAAATGACAATGATTGTATAAAAAAAAGTGACGTCCATTCCAAATGAATCTCGCGAAAAAACGTATGTTTTATTTTTTTGGACACGTACTTTCAAGAAATTACATCAGATTTCTGTATGGCACTTGACGTACTGCAGTTTGATTGGAATTTGGAATTGACAATTCCCTTTCCCACAGGTTGATTGGATTCGTGGGTCTACTTTAAAAGTTTGTACTTAATTTGACCATGTCATGGGAGTCGCAGGGAACGGAACGATGGGGGTAATTGACATTGAATGAGAGTGGCGGGAAAAAGGGGGACGTTTAACTCGCGTCGTCACGGGGGAAACCCAAGTTCCGCGCCGCGTGGGTTGGTGGGAGTCACTAAAAGGATTGGTTTGATCCCATGTAGTAACCTCGAGTACCCCAAGGGTACTCCCTTACCACACCTTTTGAAATGAATGACACAGTGACTAGGGGCCCTGGATTGAATTACTGATTAATTCCAAAGAGTCAACCAACTCAAGGCAAAGGTATGTCATGGCACGGCACTTGGCAATGTTTGAAGGACCTCGCGCCTTGCAGTCTCCTCGTAAGCCACTTATGTACTACTCGACCGACTCCTACTCCTGCCTCCGTTATGGCAAAGTGTGTTGGACTAAATCCTAAAATAAATTCCATGAGACTCGATACATCCAGAGACGGAGACTGTAAAATGTCACTCTTCATAATATTCTCCAGGCGAGACAATTTGGCGTAGCCGCCGCAACATGTGTAATACAATTTGAATCCAAAGTCAGGTTTTCCTACCAGGAGT
Source organism: Orthonychiurus folsomi (assembly GCA_036851895.1). Lineage (NCBI taxonomy): Eukaryota > Metazoa > Arthropoda > Collembola > Poduromorpha > Onychiuridae > Orthonychiurus > Orthonychiurus folsomi. The sequence continues at coordinate 1,321 of JAAXYW010002960.1, read as the reverse complement.
TGAAAGGTGCTGCAGGCAGGCATTGCATGCATGGTAATCCGTTTCCCACTCAATTTAAATTTAATCATACATCCAGTCAAATTTGAGTCAAAATTGTAATCATTAGTGTCACAAGCAGAGAAGTTTCATTCAATCATGGCGGCTAGAAAACACCGGATTTGTGGAAAATAGGCTGGAGGAATATACATAGGATTAACATTTACAAATTTTGGTTGGAGAACATAAGTTTTATATAATGTCTATTAGACATTTGACTTTTTAAATTTAAGTTCCTCCCTTTGAATATGTGTGCTAATTTTTCCTCAGGTATTGACAATAAAATTTGCTCCTCCTTGGCATAGTTCATTGTATATTGATGCAAATAAGGTAATTATATTGGGGACGGGAAAAGTCGCCTGTTCGTTCTCTTGTTGTGCTAATTCCTTAGTTGAAGCGTGGAGGACAGCAATATCCATTCAAATCGATTTGAAACAAAACAATTCTAGCTTTGGGTGCTTCAACCGCACTGGATTTGCACAGAAATGAGGAGTTTTGTGGTGAAAGTAGGGGGGAAAGGGAAAGCGGGTAGGACAGGAAGGGCTGAGAGAATGAAAGACAAACTCGTGAATAATTTAATTTGACGCTCCCTTGGTTGGCAGGCATGGAATGCGAATGGACGGAGTCGTGCTGTATGGTAAAGTGTAATAAATGAAAATAAACTTTAAACCCTTGTCCGTCCGTCCGTCTCCTTTTCGCAAAAGGAATGAAACTCTTTCTTCCACTCCAAGGTAAAATGAGATTTCAACCAAGTCACCAGTCACCCGCCTTCCTCAGGAAAAACAACACTATTTTCCATTTTAATTGAATAATCTTCGAGCATGGAGTGACAACCAACCGCCTTCTGTTTATATGGGTGGAGTGGTCGGGTCGGGATTCTCCAAAATGCAATCTCGTCCTATCCCACCTCTGAATTTCTTGAAATATTTCCTCATGCACCACATGACAGTGAAATCTTATGTTTTAATTTTCAAAGATTTAAAGAATTAAGAATTTAATTAATTTTTTAAGATTTTGTTTTAATTTGAAGAGTTTTTTTAATTTAATTACGACGCGAATTTTAATAAATTTATAAATTTTAAGTACAAGAAAAGTGGGATTTTGCTATGCTATACTGTTGGGTTGAAATACTAAGATTTTAGCAATTCGCACACAACACTCAAAAAATGTAATCCCTAGCGTCCATTCAAATGTTAAAAGGAAATATTACACTGACCTGGATTTGGTCTAAGAATAGAATTCCAGGAGAGGAGCTCGGGAATATTCCCTGGAATATGCATCCATG
>JAAXYW010002959.1:0-13239 GCA_036851895.1 Orthonychiurus folsomi | reverse complement strand
AGGCATGTTCGCGCACTACATATCTCTTCCTAAGCAAGCCACTAATAATTCGTGCATGGTAGCTTAATAGGAAAAGCATTGGACCGGTCAAACAGGGTGTGTGGTTTGGGACTCACTCCAGTCTATATTTTTTTTAAACAATCGGTATTATATTTTACTCTAAACTAGTCCAAAAATGATAAATTTGCTTGCATTTCTGTGTTATTTAGCGATTCTCATATTTAAGATTTTTTTGCGCTGGGATTGTCGAGGTAAAAATATGGGTTGATTTTTGTGGGATTTTGATTGATTTTTGCATTGTTTTATAAAAATTTGGGTGTTTTTCGGTTGAATTTTAGTAAATTTTTAGTTAGTGGTCCAGAACCGGCCTTTATTATACTACTTCTATATGTGTAATATAATGGGGGTACTCAAATTTAGGCTCTTTTCGCTCAACTGCCTCTATTCGCTCTACTCGCTCTACTCAGAAGAGCCAAAGGCGGCGCCTCTGTTCGCTCTACTACTACGCCCATAAGCATAGTGTTAAAAAATCCTCTGCTCAAGGCTCTGAATAGAAGAACCTAAAACGGCTCTCTTCGCTCTGCAAGTCACATGCTCTGCAACTCGCCGCGGCGGTGGCGAATTTCAGGTGCATTTGACAACTTCTTGGTTTGTGGCAAAATTGTAGTTGAAAATTCTTCGCTCTGTATTACCAACTAAAAATACGTGAAAATGAAACGTCGAAACGAAACTTTCACTGCCGGCAAAGAACAAGAGGCGAAAAAGAAAGAAAGGCATTACTACACCGACGGGGAAATTACCAAGATATTGGAGTGCATGCGGGACATTATTGCAAGTGGAAGGCAAATTGAAGTAAGTGAAAAATTATAGCAATTATTTGATTCAGTAAGCGAAATGAAATGCGAATTTACAATTGCCTTGCCTCGCAAAGAAACACGCATAATTATTTGAACAACTTAATTTTTACAGAAACCAAATGCCCGACAGTACTACAGCCAATTGATCGAGAAAAGTGGCCTTCAAAACTTTGACAACATATCTCTCATCAATAAGGTTGGAAAGCTAAAGGATACGTATGATCAAGTAATAAAATGGAGGAAAGAGACTGGTCAAAGTGTTGACGATGAAAGCGTTCGAGGTAATGAATTTTCTAAATATTTTCATGGCTTAAATCAACCTTGCAGTGAATTCTGAATATGTTTTATAGATCACACGCTAAAAATATGCAAGTATTTTGATTTGCTGGACGAGATCTTTGGAGGGCGAGTCACTTTCCATGTTCCTTACTACTCTGAAACAACTGAAGTGGACCCGGATGAAGCAGTTTACGATTTAGTTCGCTCTGATGTAACTCAACCAGTAGAGAAAGCTGATGACAAACCTCCAATTGAATTCATCAAGGAATCTGCAACAGCAATGAAACCAAAGAAAAAACAATCCGACTTTGTTATTGCTACTCTGAAAAGAGTTGAAGTTCGTCTAGCAGAAACGGAAGTAGAAAAGCAGAGAATTAAAATGGAGTCCGAGAAAATAAAACTGGATACCGAGTTTTACTCGGACAAGATTTTATTGGAGAACCAGAAACTAGAAATGGAACGGGATGTATTAAAAGAGAACCGGCAGATTGAAAATCTAAAAATGGAATTTGAGTCCCGCAAGTTAGCCATGGAAGAGCAAAAAAATAAGCTGGAGCTTAAAAATTTGGAGGACGAGATTCTATTCAAACGAGAAAAGTTGAATAAAGAAATTGATTTAGAAAAGTTCAAAATTACTGAAAATATTCGACTACAGATAGAGTTAGCCAAACTCACAAATTGATGTTTTTACAGTTTAATGTACAGATCCAAACTAAACAAGAACGGCAAATTAAAACCTTCTAATTGAACATATTTCGAAAAATTTTCTCTTATCTTCACCAGAGTCTTCGTCTTCATCATACACGGGTTCATTATCTTCCTCAAGTTCGGGTTCAAAGCTTTGGACGTCGTCAAAATCCTTAATAATATTGTATAGTATGCAGCAACACTCCACCCATTGACAAGCAAAAGCGTGGTCATCGGAATTAGTAATTCTAATTCTTAGTTCTTTCAAGCTGGTAAACTTTTCCTTCATGTAGCCATAGACTTGTTCTATTTTCACACGGCACTTGGAAAATGTGTAATTAAAGTGTTTTCGTTTCTGTCGAGTACCAAATGTTGCGTTGTTTCGGAAGGGTGTTATCATGTGTGGAGTAAGTTTGTACGCAGCATCCCCGGCTAACCATTCCCCATTTGATAAATAAGCTTGTGGATTCTTTGACAGGGTACACTCACTACAAACTTTAGCATCATGGGCGCTGGCCGTTCGTCCAACTATTATATGGCGAATCTTCAGTTCAAAGTCGCAGGTGACTTGTAAATGTAGCCCATATCGTTGTTTTTGGGAGTAGTAATCATCAGGAGAACAAACTGCTGGGGCTTCTTCCAGATTAACGTGAGTTCAGTCCACAAAACCTACGCACTTGTTAAAGTAAGCCGGCATGTATTCACACAGAACTTCCCTCTCATTTTTATCAGGCCAGAAAATAAACTTTCTTTCAAGTTCAATAATGCCTAGCACACGCATGTAAATAACAATTTTGACTGGATTAACCAGTAAAAACATCACTTGTATCGTATTTCTAACATTTATCTGCATAATTCTACGCGTAACATTAACGACAGACCCACAATTTCCAATCCCGAACATCCGTCCCACATTTGAGTAGGAAGAACCATTTCTAGTGTGTCCAAATCTCCAAAGTACAACGGCTAATTGCTTCTCGACAGGCATTTGATTGGCAGTATTTGGTTGAAATACTGTCTTTTTTAATCACTACAAATAAACTCAAGATTGGTACTAATTCTAGTTTTAAGAAGTTTGACTTATGAAATTATAAGTTGTACTCACAAGTAAGTATGGTATCAAATTGCTGTCTAGTAACTCGCATTGTTTCCTTGAAAGAATCATCCCCCAGAATTGAAAATATCGCATCATACCAATGAGTGGACTTTGGCTGCGGACAAGCCGGGTTAATATTCCTTCGTTCCAGCAAGTACAAAATCGCATCTGACGTGTCTTCAAGTTCTTTATCCGCTTGCACGTCATCCCGTGCAAACTCCAACCCAAACAATGCATCCCGCACAAGGGATTGAATCAACTTGTGTTTTCTTGAAATCCTTGGCATTTTAATCTGTAATTGCTAACAAGTGTATGGGGTCCAAATTTGTTTGAACTTTTCTTTGAAACTGAACGTCCGAATCGAACAAAGACACAAGGCTACGAAATTCAAAATTTGGCGCTGCAGACAAATTCATAGACAAGCAACAGCAGAGCGAAAAGAGGAAACGCATATTGGGGTGCTCACTCTTTTGTCTGACTTTAGTAGAGCGAAAAGAGTTAAGAGCGAGTAGAGCAAAAAGAGCCTAGACCGTGAGTACCGCCAATGTATGTGTGCTATCTCCCAACCTTTGTAAAACCTTCGATTTGTTATTAAATGCCCATAGCAGGCAAGTCATTAAGACTTTCGGGTGTTGCGATCCTGTGAAGGTAAGCCGTTAGGATTGTGAAAATACAATTGCCAAATAGTGAGATAGTGAGTGAATATATATATTTTTTACTTTTTATCGCGAGGTGACGTATTTTTGGATACAACGTGAATAATCATCATATATTTTACAGTCACTTGAATAAACTATTGAATCTGAATCAATAAATTTTATCGCATTCAGGAAGTTAGCCTGCTTGTATGTGGTAGAGCAAATGCAGAAAATTGTTTTACTGCTGACTCGATCGTGTGCAAGGTAACCAAAGTTGCGTGCTTAAATTTTGGAATGGCGAGATATCGGCACCTGGATTGAAATAATACTTTTTACCAGCTGTCAAAATATAAAGTCTTTCCAACTAGAAAGTGTTTTAAAGAATATTTATTTAAGAGATTTATCAAATTTCATATCAGTATAGTTAAGACTGGGTTTATCAATTTATTAATCATTTTGGAAATCTTATATACAGTACCCCCTTAATGTACTATCAGCAATAAAATCACCTGGAAATGGCCATAACGCTTTCCCGAGGCGTGATGAACTTAATATTTATGTTTAACTAGAGAATTTCATAAATTGTTGTTTGAACTGGTTTCCTCCTGGACATATTCAATGATGTACTTTGGAAAATGTATGTTGTCAACGGTGCATCAATTAACTGAATTTGTAAAATCCTGTTCCGTTTCGTTCATTCCATTGCAACAAGGCCGGATATTCTTCACGCAACTGGTCAAACTTGGTTTTGGTAGAAATGCCATTGTTAATACGTGATACACAATCAAAGCAGTCTTTTTGTTTGTATGAAATACATTCATGATCAACAAAATATATTTCCAATTCCTGAAGAGGAATTTTCAAGTGTCGAGAAAACGCCAATTCCGGATGAGTCCATTCTCCTGCTTCACCATAGCCAAGTTCCCAATCAAACTCTTTGAGTTTATCAATAGCACGCAACTGTTGTTGATTACCACTGTTGCACTCGCCGTCGTACGCGTAAAATTTAAGAGGCGATGCTTCTTCTGGGATCAATAGAACTTGAGAGTACTCATAAATATACTTCCGAGTCTCCATGACAAATGCCCTCCAAGCATTATTTATTCTCGTGGCTTCAATCGGAAAGCGGAAGACTACTCCACCATAGCGATTTGTACACGCAAGTTCTAGAGATTTAAAAGGAATATTGTTCTTTTCTGCAGATGTCAATTCAATGCCGCACCATACGATTGGACACCAACCGGTTTTGTCCGTTTTCCAAGAAGCTCGATCGAGTATTGTTCCTTTTGCAAGGCTCTTTGAAGGATTTCAATGGCATTTACAGTAGATGTAGCATGGATCAACAACCGGTTTGGTAGACGAATTGTGCGTTTTACTATATTTCCTTCAGGGAGTAATAGATCGAAAGATTGCGCTTTCTGTGAATAAGGCTTTGCCGGTAACTTAATGAAGTTTATGTTTACTTCTTCCCTCGATATTTTAACCCATTTCTGCATAGTTTCTTCGATGATGCTTACAGTACTCCATCTTGGGCATTTCTGCCCCAAACATTGGCTCTCCGGGTGTGCAAAACACGTTTGTTGTAAGGCCCATTTCATTGTTAATTGCAACACTTGCGACAAGTAAAAGTCTGGGGGGTCGTTGGTTGCTACCATTTGGTTTCCAAAGCGGCATTCACCCGTAATTGCATACATCAGGCAAGTTGCAATGCGTTGAGACAAAAGAGACTGGACTTCTATTTGCCCACTCAAGTTGTGCTCGCACTTTTCCATGTACTTTAGAAGTCTTGCAATCGATTCTTTTGCGTCTTTGTAGGTACCATCCCGCCTAATTGAAAGCATTTATACATTTTTTGACATATGTTTTCCATTCTGCATCTTTGTCCATAATGTTAGGATTTGTTGCGACGCCCAATAATGAAGTTAGGGAGGAATAACGTCTACGTTTTGCAGCCTTGCCTGTCCTCAAGAATCAAAATGTATAATTTTGAAATCTTTTTGCCTAACACAAATATACCTGTTGGATCTGTCTGTGCCGGTGTATGCCGTGTGTTCAAGTTATGTCCGATTTAATTTTTAGCAGAAAATGTATCCCTCCTTCCTGCACGTATATAATGAAGACTAAATTTGCACAAACAATTACTCGGCACTCCTTGCACGCACTGTTAGTAATTTGAAAGCAGGCTAATTTAGCGGATGCTATTATCTTATCAGATAACAAAACTATGAATGTATAATTCGGATAAGAATCCGCTCCTGCAAATTTGCTTAGGCCTACGAGTTTCGTGTGCACCCGCCTTTTCGCAAATGTATATTTGTAATTTCTTGACATCTTTAATGCTACAAGTAACTTCTTTAACTAGAAAACACAAAATAAAATTCTGTGTTACAATTAAATTGCAATTATATTCGGAGCGATTGACAATTATTGATTAACGGTCATCGACTTTGGGAGGTCCCCACTTACTTCACGTCCATGCGAGTACATATTACAATATTGTAATATAATTTAGATAATATTCCGGTATTCAAAACCGAATCAATTTATTTAATTTGCAACGTACATTTCCAATGGCTTTAAGATTTTTCCAATTTCCTGGCTACTTTCAGGTTAACATTAAGGAGAAGCGGTACGTGCAATTGCTAAGTTTCGAGAGTGGACGTAGCAACGGGTTCAGCTTGTGTCTAACGATCGGGTAGGGTGTATTAAAATCAAACACTTCACGGAGTGTAATGCTATCTTTCGGCTTAAAGCATAATTGCAACACCTCTTATTTCAATCTCACACTATTAAGACAAAAATAAAGTCATAATTAGTAAAAGTGTATAATAAAGTGCCCTCCGTCCGGCGTTTGTGTTATTTGGTTTTCATGACGTTATTTTTACATTTTGCATTTTTGATTGCTTTAACGGCGTGGCGCGGCGCCATATAGGATTTCCTTCTCTTTCATTTTCAAAATTTTAATTTCTTATCCGGGGTAGGTACTGCAGGCAAGTCCTGCCCGCTAAGCGGGCAGGCGCGCCAGTTTGCATTAAACGAACATAGAAATCGTTAACTCGTTAATCCGTCAGCCCGGAATGTGTGTTCTAATATGCACACTTAGACAGTCAACACAGGTTTACATTTATATTTTGCTATTGTCAATCTATGCTATCATATATTGTGTGAAAACACAATGGTGTGATTAGCTGATTTTGACTTCAGTAAAGGCATTAAATTAAAGCAGCCTGGATTTCATTCTCAGTGAATAACTATTTAATTCCATTGTCTAATAAATTTTTATTTTTGAATCGGACCTTTGCAGTTCAATTCTTCCTTTTAAAAGTTATTGGAAATTACAGTATGTACTTTCAGTATTTGAGTTGTAAGCTACATAATTTGCTTAAACGTACACAGAAATCAAACTCGTTAATCCGACAGCGCAGAACGTAATGTTCCATGCACATTTAAGCAGTCAACACAGGTTTACTTTAATTTTTTGCTACCCAAATAAAACCTTCTTTGAATCGTTGACTATAGGCATAATAAATTGTAAAATTTACACTAGAATTGAATTTCCAGAGAAAATTTCTAAGCTGGTCAATGACAAACACAGAAGACGAACCACTAGCACTTGCAAAAGCTGCTACTATATTATTTAAAAACGGGCCATTACAAAATACAAAAATGAGTACTATTATAAGTAAAGTTGCTGATAAATAACTGATAAGAAATAATAATCGGTTTCGGTGCTTGGTATTCGATGTAGCTCAACCACTGACTTCTGAACTCGGTAGAACATTTTATCTATATCCAAACCAAAAAATGAATGACCCAGGTTTACACATTACTAGATATACTTACAGAATCAGCTTGAGAATTTGTGAATACAAGTTTAAAAATCCAATCATCAAAATCGGAATGAAGAAATTGAAAAGTACATAACACGCAAATATTAATTGTTAGTAGGGTAGGTTTCTTCCTAATTCTAACTCTGTTGTAATTGGCAGGTAAGGGCTGTCTACATGACTTTGCGGTTAAGAGAAAGATGAAGCCCGGATATGAACCGGGATGTTTAGACAAGGAAATATGAATGCCAGTTAAAATGAGCTAACTTAGAACCAAAGTCGCAATTATCGGTAGTACTTATTCAAATTTGTTTGCTTTAATGGGAACATTTGGAAAATGGTTAGCAAATGGATTCTCAGCATCTGTCCCCTGCAGAAGACGAATTGTGATCCCGGCCCTAATCATATGGTTGAATTAAGAATGCAAGTCAATTTCTCTCCCTTGTATTTACTGGTCATAAATCCTCAAAATAATTATTCAGATGAATCAGCCAGACATAATCCTGAGTGCAAACTGGTAATTTAATTTAAATGCGACAAATAAAAATATATCACTTGGAGCCACACTGAGGACACCCACCCCACCTACTTAATTACGGGACACAAGCTTGCTGCAGAGGAATTTAAAAGCTTTCAAATCAAGTACCTGGCGATCACCGGACAAAATAGTTTTGAAATACGTACACAAATGACTTAAATCCGCTCGTAATTATTGAAGTATCAATTTTCAAACTGTCCGATTTGTTAAATATTAGGAATCATGGTGTATACAGACAACAGAATGAGAGATATGAACTGTCTTAATGCTTGGATTGTTGGATTCTGCCCGTTAACTATTTCAGGCTCAGAATTGACCATATTAGTGAACTGATGACACCTGCTCACAAATTCCGCCCAGGATAGCAGCCTATTATTACATTTTTGCAACTGCGACGTATGTACATATGGGTTTTTTGAGAAGGTCGCAAATGCACGTATTCATTTCTTACGTCTCACGGTTAGAACAAGGGAAGAGTTGAAAACCATTCATTTTGGCAGCAAGGAAAATGTATTTTCGTCCAAAATAGGAAACTCCTCTTTTTGCAGCTCGAAATACACATGTATATAACAGGCCTGGAACCCAGACGCGATCCTCAGTTGAAAAATCTTAATTCACAATCTTAACCTTTCTCAAGCCAATTTGTAATATTTTGCTTGCCAAATCCGGAATTGTTATGGTGGACAGCCATACTCAGCCAGGAGAGGAAGAGAAATGGGTTAATCCAAGGAGGAAAATCAAGGGTGTGCGTATAAATCAAATTTGTGTTTTAAATTATGTAATGATATTATAGCATTTCGAGAAGTGTTACTAATTAAATGCTCTGTAAATTTCCAGGTTAAGTTGACAAAGGAAGAGCAAGCACAGAGGACGGCTAATATAAAAAACTATCTGATGTGGTTTGGAGCGCTGTTATTTATAGCATTCGTGGCTCACAATTGGTACAATTCCGTACCCAAAGTGTATTAAGCTGCTACACGAAAGTGATGAAGTTCTGCAAATTTTATTCTTGATGGGGGTCGCGTTCTGCAAATATGCAAATACTTTTTTGTAATTTGTGTTTTCGTATACCGTGAATAATGAGAACAAACAATTTTGTCGTGTGTATTTCCAAGATTTAATTGTTTTCAGTTTAAGTGCTCAGTCAAACCATGAATGTTAATTTGGTTTATAGAAATTTGAGCACCACACATGGACTGGATTAATAGTAATATTAAATACTTAAATTTCCATTTAACTGGCTGATAATGCGTATTGGTTTCAAAAGGATGTTGCGTATACATATTGGGTTGATAAGTTGATACTTAGCCAAATACAAGTGCACTAGTTAGTAGTGCATAGATAGTGCAGTGACAATGTCCGTGATAATACTCTGCTTTCATGATTCGGTTGGAACAAATGCAGGAGATCAAGATTGAGATTGGGGGCTAAAAATACTCGACCTTATTTATGGCAGTGTAGTCTGCAGTATGTGTACATTGGCAAATGCCAACTGCAATTATGCAATGCCGGCAGAACGTAGTCATCAGTCAGTAATGCGCTTGCGTTTTGCATGAACTATTGCATGAAATATTTATCGAAATAATGTAGACACACAATAGAACACAGGTACTTTAAAAAAATATTTTTCCTTATTTTGGATTTTCATAAGATTACGAAACAGAATGTCTTATACTATGCTGGCAGATTCGCAGATTGTATATTATGTATCAGTTCTTTAAATTTGTGAACTCAGTTGAATTTTTTGACTAAAGCAAATTCGTCTAAATCGAAATCAAATTCGTCTAAATCGAAATACATTTGAGCCCTTGCTGATTTTACAATCCTCAGAGACCCAACACTGCAACTTCATTTCAGAAACAACAATCCCAACGCAACGGTGGTGTACCCGTAGAAAGGACCAGATTATATTCCCCTTGAGTTTGTGTGTTTCAGATCTGATTCTGCTTTCTCAAATGTCAGGTCACAAGGTCACTGACCAATGTTTTCGGTTATTCTAATCAATTGGAGAACTTAATGCTTTCAAGTATTCGGGACACGATTATGGATTTCCGGATCTAGAAAAAAGATAATTTGGAATGTTGGCCAAGGGGTAGAAGCGATGGATCTGGATCCCTGGATTGTTCAAGTCATTTGCATTCAGAGTAAGGGATCAATTCACCGTTATTCCTATTTCCATGAAAAGGAATACCTTTTTTTAATTTTCGATTTATTTTGTTTTAATTGGATGTGTTTTTTTAAAATTTATAACTTAAAAAAAAAATTTTTTTTTCATTTTTATTGTAGGTAGCAGCTAGGGTTACCATTACCGGTAATCAACGATAAATTAAATCAAGCTCTTTTATAAGTATTTCATATCTTAATTAGAGTCGTAAATTTAAATATATTCATACAAAGTTTCTCATGTTCCTTCGGATGCTTACTCCCCAGGAAGAACATGTTTCGGAAAACTCAAGTTATTTGCATGGGAAACCAGGTCCAAAACGCGGGGGGAAATGGCAGACTTTCCCTTGCGTAAATTGTACGAACAATACACGCGTTTTACGCACTGTTTACTATCTGAAATTATCAGAATGCACTTTTCCCACTGTGTAGCCTGCGCAAATAACACGCGTTTCCTGCGCTAATCCCTCGCGTTTTACGCACTGTTTACTATCCTAAATTATCAGAATGCACTTTTCCCCCTGTGTTGCCTGCGCAAATAACACGCGTTTCATGCGCTAATCCCACACATTTTCTGCACGGGTTTTGCAAGTTAGAGCTGCTGGAGATTTTTCAATTATGGATTATAAATATTAAAGCTATTAAGAAAATTCAATAACTGGATTAACTCGTAGAACATTTATTGAATTAGAATTGTTATTAGTATACCACATACAATACATATTAATAAACATGTTAAATTAAGTAGTGCAGAGAAATTTCATCAACTCAAATGACTAAACAAAAATATTTTGACTTAAATCTCAAACAGTTTTAGTTTTAAATTATAAGCCTAATTAATATGGAGTAACGGAATACAAAGGTATGAATCCGTTTCCAGAACTTCGCCATTCGTCGAGGGAATAAATACACATTTCTGAACAAGAGAATGAACACTTACACGCACTTCACGAACGTAACTTACATTTGCTTTACGAATACCTAACAGATTACTCTTAACAGGATAATCTAAGACATTTGATACTTTGAAGTAGTGTTGACACACAAGCTCTACCAAACCGTCCATTAAAATAATTTTATTGACGGTGAGTATATTGTCAGATGAGTCCAAGAAACAGCTATAGGTTTCCTTTGTAGAAATTAGAAACTTACTTGTGTAATACTTTTTACACTCGTTATTTTTTGGTCGGACTGGTCCTAATACGTCTTGCGCAATATCATAGCTGTTACGGCATCTGTCAATTTCTGTAATTCTGTTAACTATTTGTGCTAGATGAAGTTTTTTTCCTCGAACAAGTCGCTTCAACTTACACAGATATGTTTCAAAAGGGAATGCACTAATCAAATCCAAATTTCCAAACAGTTTTGCATCATCTGAGATGTGCAACAATGAATGAATATTGTACACTAAGCTTTGCCTGCCGTAGTGCTGCTCCATTTTTTGCACAAAGTACTTTAGGAGGCCTTTGGCTAGTGCATTCCATCGCGATTCACTGGATTTGTTACTAAGTAATATTCTTATAGCTGAATGAAGTACAAGAAAGTGTTTATATAATTCCCTATCTAGTACATTTGCAAGCACTGCTGGTCCTGTGTAAAGCAAAAATTGTCTGAACTCGGTAGCCTTATATCTATTCAGCTCACTAAGAGGTCTCGGTTTTCTTGCAAACTCTGATAAAAATCCTTTAGAAAAAGTAATGAGTTGTTCAGATATTAATCGAGTTTTTCTAGCCTGTAGTCTAACCGGTAGAGGTCCAGCTGTCCAAGCATGCAGTAATTTTCTCATTACACCTAAGCAGACTAAATGCATGTAATCAAGAGGAATTTGGCTTACTGGTCCAAAACTTAAACGAGTAAGAGGCGTTGTTAATAAACTGGAATGATGATCGGGATCGCTCCTTAACTTGAAGTTCAAGTCATTCCTTTCTGTTGCGTTTGTCCCAGTAAAGAAACTCTGCCTAACCACTCCCCCTCATCAGTACACCGCTCACACCCGTGGTACGCCCCATGACCTTTACTTGCTTTTATAAAACTCCTGGCAGGAGCATCTGTAATTTTCTCATTACACCTAAGCAGACTAAATGCATGTAATCAAGAGGAATTTGGCTTACTGGTCCTAGACTTAAACAAGTAAGAGGCGTTGTTAATAAACTGGAATGATGATCGGGATCGCTCCTTAACTTGAAGTTCAAGTCATTCCTTTCTGTTGCGTTTGTCCCAGTAAAGACAACTCTGCCTAACCACTCCCCCTCATCAGTACACCGCTCGCACCCGTGGTACGCCCCATGACCTTTACTTGCTTTTATAAAACTCCTGGCAGGAGCATCTGCAATAATGCAACTAATACTAACAATATAGTTCTTGTCGCCAAAACGAAACCCTACCTTTTCTAGATGTTCTACCTCGTCGACAAATTGTCTTAAATACTCAATTACCGAGTTAGGCTTTGATTCTCCGTAAAACAGACCTATTGTAAATAATCGTGCGTTAATTGCTTGGTCTAGCTTAGCCATGATTGGCCACAGTGTGCCGTTTGTACTTTTTGTTAAAGGAAGACCGTCTATTCCTACACTTATTGTTAGCAGTGTGGATTCGCTGTTTTTAAGCGCAAGCTTCTTCACCAGAGGAAATCCACATTCTGTAATCCCTAATTCTAAATCTCGTTTTATTTGCGATAATAAACCAAAGTAAAAAAAACTGCCTCCCCCTATTTCTAACATTTCTAGTTCTCTAGGTGTAGAAAGCAAAGATTTTGCGGTCAATGGAAATTGCTCATTAGGAATGTAGGGTCTGACAATTCTTAGCAAATCTGATAATGCCGCATGGGTTATATTGTGTTTTACGGACCAATTTGCCAATTCACTGCTAAGCTGTTTCGGAGTGACCGTGCTAAGTGTAGAATTTGGACTGGGGTTATCATTTGAAAATTCATCGATTAAACTAAATAAATTATTTTCGTTAATGTGGGATACATTAGAGCAAACTTCTAACTCTTCACTCATGTTATCCGGGGGTGAACTATTATTAATCTCACAGATACTACTGTCATAAATACATGTATTCGTTACCGAAGAATTAATAGAGTCTAATGCGTCCTCAATGTCCTTATGGATCCTCCTCCTCTTCGACCGGTAGGATGACATCGCTCTTCTTT
>JAAXYW010002958.1:0-13239 GCA_036851895.1 Orthonychiurus folsomi | reverse complement strand
TGATATTATGGAGGTTATGTGGTGAGATATCATAAATGTTATGTGGCGGGATATCATGGAGGTTGTGTGGCAGGGTATCATGGAAGTTATGCGGCGGGTATCATGGAGGTTATGTGGCCAAGGGGAGAGCAGTAGCAATACTGACTTGGTTATGACACTTGAATAAAACCAAACTTGAAACTTGAAACTTGGACTAGGGGGTGCGTTATGTGGGTTTGATGTGCGTTGTGTGTAGCAGCTGCTCTTTTAGATCTCTGCTTGCAGAGTTTATTGAAATATATGATAAAAATTACAGTACAGGCGAACCTGGAGGCGAGTTTAAATTTGTAATTGAGATCCTGGAATATTGCGCTGAATGTAGGAATTAGGAATACCGATTCACATTTGCATTGTGTTTGTTTAATGTTAAGTGTAATTTAATACAACTTATGAATTCTCGGCGAGTACTTAACTTGTTCTTATGTAAATCAAAATGTTGATATACTACAAATTATCAGAAAATAGTGACTCATTACTCATTTTGCAGGTGGTTAACTCAAGCTAAAATACATACCTAGTTTCTAAGTCGAACACGCTTGTTCGGGCGCATTCAAAATAGCTTCATGTAATTTGACTTTTACGTTAAAGCCAAAATCTGTTAGATCCTACTAAAAATGACTACAACAATAGAAAAGGACCCATTCCAGGATTCCACTGTGCCAATGAATCCCTAGGCCATCAAATTAATCTGTAAGGAATTGTTCCTTCCTCCCCATTAAATTCCAGGTCCTCCAAGAAGTTGTCCATTGGAGTTTGAGCAAGGGGACAGGGGGAATGAATGGAATCAGGGCGGCCTTTGAAAACATTAAATTTATTGTAAAGACATTCCGAAAGTCCAAGAACTCCCCACCCAATGGGTAGCTGCATATCCAAAGAAACGTCCATACGTCAAGTAATGAATCTTGTTGAGATGTCCCCAAGGAAAGGGGAAGCCGGGGACTCGGTCAAGTTTATTTTCCATTCCATTACAGGTTGAGCGGGTGGTGAATCTTCATTTGCTCCCAGCCTCTAATATTCCCTCCGGGATTACAAACTCCAAAGGGTTTTTAATATTTCATTCCGTGACAGGCGTTCCAATTTCAACTCCTGTCGTCACATCCTCCTCCTGTGGTGGTCAGGTGCGAAGGGTGGGAAATTTACTCCAAATTTCAATCAAGGGAGTCAAAATTAATTCGAGGGATGTGCCGTCGATGTCGACGTCGAAGTGGTACACGCGATTGGGACGCGATGTGTGGAATTTATTATTTTTTCCACTCCGTTCTGTACCCGTCCGGGTCCAAGGAGTGGGAAATGCGTACCTATGCCATGTAAGTACAGTACGGGAAATACCCGGGTATTTGGCGGAGTCGGAGGAGTGAGAATGACTTTCGTGAAGGAGGGATGTCTGTTACAATGGGGAAACAGTTTTGATTACAAAACCAAAGGGTTTTGGAAGACGGGGAAGATGTCTTGGGCGTTAGTCTTCATACTAATGAATGTATGCATGCAAGTTTGAGACGGGGAGCAACAATATTGGTGATTTAGTGTGGACATTGTGCTCCCGGATAATCTTAAACGCGTTACAACGGTTGACATTAATTGGAAAACTTCTCCATGATTTGTGCACACATTCCCGGTATTGATCATGAGAAGGAGGACTGCTCCTTCCCTACCCGTCTAAGTCTTCCTCCTTTTATTCCACGACGGTGAAGGGATCTGAGAATAATTCCTGGACTTCCACCTTCCCTTCTTTCAGATTTTGAACTGTATGGACTTGATTCCCGGAGACGATATGCCGACGATCCCTGCCTGCCTGCCTGGAGATGTGACCTAAATCAGCACCAGCAGCCAAGCCCTCTCGTCCTCCCCCGGCATCAATTTTTATTAGCTTCCTCCAAAACCCTATTTTTGATAATTAAATTTTAATTAAACCAAATAACGCCGAATAATGAAGGGGGAATATTTTTGGGGAATAAACCATGCCAAGCACACATGTGAACTGACATTATAATAAATTCCAACGTGGCGGGCGCGGATTTTGGGGAGGGAGGACATTAATGGGTCCTCATTATGGTTGGTCGAGGCAGGGCCGCGTGCAGTCAAATCCAACCAGCTTTGAGGGAAAAGTCAGCTCCAGGCGGCCCTCGGATAATGTGTAATTGTAAATTGTGAGATAATCATTTATCAAATGTTATGGGGAGAGTTCCGAGGGACGCGACGAGTCTGCTTGGATTTTAAGTGGGAAAAGTTTTAATTCCCTCCCTCCACAGGTTAATTAGGAAAAAGTGAAGGGCCGGGAGGATCTCAATCATAAGTTGGATAAAGGACAGGAATACGCATTTTGGAAATGCTATGTCAAAACACAGCACTTTTACAATGTTAATAAAACATTAACACAAATGATTTACGTAGTTTTGTTCTTCTATGTAATGCGGTATAGAGGTGATAGTGCCACGCGGATGTTTAATGTTAATTTAATGAATTGACAGTGATAGAGTATGAGATAAATATACCTTCCGTTTAAATTTAAATTCAAGCGGAATCCAGAATTTCATTGGGTCTGATGCCACGCGTCGTCGCGTCCCCGACGACCGACTGACACAATACACACAGAGGGACGACCCGAGAAATCCGAAACGTATTGAGGCAAGGCGGACTTCATAATAAATCAGAAATTTAATCTTTGGGAGCCAATAATCTGACGGAAACATAAATTCTGCAGAGCCGTAATTCATGGACTCCTAAATGAAGGGAACTCCATGATGATCCATCCGTGCTTATACGTACGACGCGACGTACACAAGGTAATGCACGGGTGCCGTCGTTCGGTTCACGTGGTGAAATCAACTGATTCGCGAAAATTTTAATTAACTTTTATTCATAGTGTGAATGCACTCGTGGGGATGCGTCGGGTCATTCCTCGTATCCGTCACGGATTTGAATGAACAGGGATCCCCTTGTCCATCCGTCAGGGTCACCGCAGTCCCCGACTCTCTGATTAATTTATTAATGAGCTGAATACTCGTATAAATCTTTCGCATTTGACAGGTGAATTTCTTGCGTCGCTGGCTTTGGAGTTGGCTAACTAAGGATTTTGCATGAGTAACATCTTTGCATTCTTGTGTAGGTATTTCTCCGCGGCTCATAATCTTCGTCGCTGTTTTTGAGAAGAATATTGCATTGAGATGTTAGCATGTGTACAGGATTCAAAATCGAATTGCATTTGGAAAATAATTAAAGACTTAAGGGCTGTTTACTTGGGTTCAAAGCATTTTAAGACTTTAACATTACGCTATATAGGCATGGGCCATTATAATATACAGAAATTCGACACGATGTCCTTAAGAGACCTGCTATTCTTCAATCAGTTGGTCTTTCATGTTGCAATTGAAAAAAAAACGGGATTTATTGGATTTTTATACCATCCTATAAGCGATAACGTTGGACACATGACACATTGTACAGACACTTAATTGTGTTTGCAAGTTTACTTGAAGTTCATCCTTGCTTTTGTGTTAATTTAACCCTTAAATTAGTACAAGTGTTGAAACTCCGCAGAGTTAGCATGGAATTTACATCCGCTTTAAAACTTTTTAAAGTCAAAATTTTGAGGAGTTTCCCTGCTATTTCTTGAGACAACTCCTCACTCATCCCCTTCCAAACGCAAACAGGTGCGCAAAACCGCATATTCTCTTCAATGTAAGTATTATTATATATCTCAACTGTAGCTTTTCAGCGTTTCTATATCTGTATCAATAGAAGCGCTGCTATCAATTTGGAATTGCTTGTGGATCGCGTGGACATATTTCGACATGATTCGACGGCGCTACTAGATCCTTTGAATAGTGGAAGCGCTGCAACCGTGGTGGAAGCGCTGCTGCCTTAATTGAAGCGCTGCTAAATTGCGAGGAAGCGTTTCCTAACCCCGTGCTGGATCGTATAAAACGCTGCTGAAGATTTGTGGCCAACATTGCATTGCTTTTATTTTATTTTATTCAGCTCTAAAAATATCAGCGTGGCGTTCAAAAATTATCACTACAAAATGCAAAATTCTTTAAATAGTGCTTGCAAATATAAACTTGATATGCTAGATGTAACTCTCATTAGAAATACACTCAAGTGTTATGGGGATATTTTGAAATTTTACGGCAGTATTGGTGAATGCATTTAATTACGCTTGAATTCAAATGGCTTTAAACGAAATCAATTGGCATTGCGCGACGCGCTTGGAATAGGATATTATAAGTATACTTTTAAAAAAAAATAAACTCAGTGTTTGTACGATTCGAGAGTATCATTTGGAAAAAAATCTGTTTATTGATTATTGCAAAAAAAAATTGAGTGCCTTCTGTCTTAATGTTATTCATAAATTGAGCCAATTGAGTGTAGCTGTTTGTTAAGTTGTCAAAGTACGGCCACGCACGGTGTCTGTTTCTACTAATTTGACTTGTGCCACCGTCTTTTTGGTAGCCAACTACTTAATGACCTGACGACCATCGAGAACACAGGCACTTCACAATCCTTGTATTTTGCTTCGCATTGAGAGCTATCCTTTAATCCTAGTAAAGCAGCTTCTAGCTGTGAGTCCGCTGCTCTAAGCAAGTGCTTACTGCAATTATTTATAAACAAATCATTATCAGTTAAGCCAGCAAATGATGGCGCTTTGGCAACACATATATAATTTGGCAATCCACAACTTTTCTAAGGAAATTAGGCTAGCATACAATATATACCTGAAAAGTCGATAAATCTTGAGGAATTCTCTTGGTGTTTTCCTAATGACCCCATGCGCCACACATAATACTAAATCCAAACACTCGGGCTCCTCTCCTTCGGCCATGAATTTAAATAAACTATTTTTGAAATCCAAATGAGATTCAGGTCCTTCATCCGCACCCATGTCCAAACTTCGTCCAGCAGCAGGTCCACCCATAACATACTTCCTTGACGGAATTCCAAAGAAATACCCAAAAGGGGAAGTGATGACTCCAAAAAACAATATGATGGCAAGAGCCACGGACAAAATCACACTCTGTCGTTGCCGCAATCGGTCGTTGGAAAATATTTGCAATGTCATATGGAGTCACCAAGTTCATTCCGAAATTGAGGGGTTGAACATACTGGGATTTACCGTCCACTTCCGGGAACACAAGGATGACCAGGGTTACAAGTATTACTAAGAAAGTATTCCATTGTAAATGAAGTGGCAAGGTCATTGGCACAAGACTTTTCCTTTGGACCCGCAAACACACTATATACTATTCCGAACCGTGGTTGATTTGAAACTGAAAGTCATTAGGGTTGCACACCCTAGCATATGTTTTAAATAGGTTTGTAATTTACATACAAGGAAAGCCAGAATTAGAAAACCCATTAACGTACATGCACATGGCTTGGCACGAATATGAAAAAAAACCAACTTGGTAAAATATCAAAATTTAAAACTATAATTTTTTTTTTGTAAAACTGCAAGTCAATTCACTATAAATTGTCCCTACTATTATTATTATAAACATGTAAACAATGCAAATAAATAATGCAATGCAATGCTAAGAGATTTGTGCGAGATTTTTTGAATCCGCACTTGTTTCCATGTCCCACAATAGAGGTCCCACGGATTGCGAGCGGAGATTTTTGCTCCAGTTTGGGTTCCTCTGCATCTTTTGCTGGCGTGGCGTGACCGTGGGTTTGCGGGCATTGAATTGTGTCTCCATATGCCATGAGTGTGTCTGTCAATGCGGTAAAAGTTTTGTTTTCTTTGACTTTCCTTCGGCTGCGACTGAGAAAGTCTTTATGCCATGCCATGCATGGATACGGTGGAATTCAATGCAAAGCATTCGCTTTCGGAGATCGGACTCTCTCCCAATTGAATTGGGAGATGCCGATACAGTCACACTTTCAAACGACGCGGAATATTCAGTTGGTTGCCATCCGCAATACTTTACTTTCCCTCAGCAAATTACCATTTTATTCCAATTCAAAACCCCTTCCCTTCGTCGTCGTCCCCACGCTCAATCCCTGATTTGTGATTTTTAATTTACCGGCCCTGTCACCACACACACACAGCAATGTGGGTAGAAGAATAAAAAGAGTTAATGGGGATAACCCTGCACCACGAGAAAAATACGTGACTTTCATTATTTTGAAACCATAAAAAAATTAGTTTATTTTCTAGACAAGTTAATTTCTGATTTTCCGCTTACCGCTTGCTGTTTTAGTTCTTCAATTATTGCTGAACTAAACAATGCATGGTACATAGTTTATAGGAAACGACACAGAAATACATTAAATGTATTAAATTTTGCTTTTTACAAATTCTTTATGTCAGAATAAAGCACCGGCCGACGTTATACCACCGCATTTACTCAAAATAAGTTATTTTTCTGACTAAAAATAGCAGAAATGAGTTTTGGCAAACAAAGAAATCATTAAAAATCATTAGCTGCTCAAAATTTGAACTACAACGTGCAACAGAGTTAGTGACTCTGCTCGTATTGTTATAAGGAATGCTTTTAATGACGTTAATAAATTAATCCACAAAACGCGCGAATGTTTGACAGAATTAAATGCACAACGTAAATAAATACAAATCTCTATATCATCTTATTTAAATTTTAGTCCATGCCGAATACATTAAAAAAAAAGCCGGAAGTCCCGCCACCCATCTTCCTACCTATATTTTACACTCAACTGTCCCCAATTACAATTACAATCGGAAATTAAACACCGTTTTCCATGCACATAGCAGGTCAACCCATTGCATTGCATTACAAAGTAGCTGGCTGCCGTGGTTATTTGGCGGGAATTAAGGGTGTTTGCCACAAGGGGTGGTTATGTTATGATTATATTTTGAGGGCATCGCAGCCTCGCAGTCGTCGCAGCCCTCCCGCCCACGACGGCCCACGTACGTACGTAGGTCCGTAACGCCCGTACGTGTGATGGCTTTCTCGCCGTCAACAATGATTAAATTTCTGAAGCTGAAATTTTCCCCGGTAGAAGTGAGAATGGGTGGGGACAGGATTTATGCAGGACTTTGTCTCCAGATGATGAGAGGACGGGCTGGTCTGGCCCTACGACCGTAGGAGGGGAAACATTAAGGAGCGGGGCAAGTCGGGAGAAAGGAGGGGGGGGACTGATTGCAAAGTCCTTCGTCGCGGGAAACGGGGGGGACTAAGCAGACGATTTGAATGCATGTGACTGTCAGTCAAGAACATTAAGGTTGCTCCTTCCGCTCCTCACGTACAAACGTAAACCCATCCAAAGGACTCATCCGTCGGACTCGTAAAAATGTCACCCAAACGACGGAACGTCTGGACTATCTGTGATTCGGCCGGTGTAATTATCCCTTATTTATTTGGGGACTCATACCCACACCATGGATCCGACGACGACGAAACCCTCCCGCCAACAAAGTCACGTCCGCCACTTCTTGTCCAATAACGTCGTCCGTTGACGACGGCAGCAGTGGCTGAGACCCTTCGTCCTTTGATCAAATCCGGCGCGTTCTTCAAATTTAATTCATCATCAGCCAGCAGCACGGACGCAAGACGACGATAAAAACCAAAGATATTTATCCAAAAATATTTGGGAGGGATTTGAAGGGAAGGGATCAAAATCATACGTACAGTACGTACACGTCCCTTTGCATCTGTGCCCTACTCAATGTAATGTAATGTAAGGCAAGACACGACCCGGACACGGGATGGACACGATGGACGCGGGTATTTGGGGAGTCAGAATATATCCTAGACATAAATAAGACATTTCCACTTCACTCTCACGTTAAACACTCATTCCTTTCCATTGGATAACATCTCAACGTTCCTCCGTTTGACCCCAACCAAGTCCTTCCCCAATCCCAGTCCTTCGTCCAATTTCCGTGGAGATCTTTACGTCTTAGCCGACGATCGGAATTGGAAAAATGAACTGGATTTGCTTTGTTGCAGGACATGGACAATGGACACGACGACGAGATGGAGCAATGAAGTGACTTTTGGCGGGGTGTTAATTTAAAGGTTGGGTGTCATCATGATTGGATTTGTGTAAAAGGTAATTAAAGGTGCTTGTGAAAGGAGCGTACTACTTTTGTGTTTTTGTATAAAAGTGAGGATGGAAATAGTGACAAGATAAGTTACGTCACCGAGATTATTCGCGATTATGATCAACGCATTATTGTGTTAAGCTTTGTAGTTTCTTTTTACCGTTATTTCAAATTTAGCGGCGCTTCTGTTATTTTTGGAATAGCAGGGCTTCCATTACTGCTATCTTTACAGAACAGCACTTTCACAATTGTGTTTTTAGGGTTAGCGGGGATTTTAACTATAACTTAACGTTTTTTCGATTGTTTTTTCGATTGTTTTAAGTTTGTTTTCTCGTGGACTAAAATTACCTTATCAAATTCTTTTCTATTGACTACAATTTGATTGTCCACATTTAAACGATATTAGGATTACGTATCTACTGCGGCAGTTAAAGTAGTAGTTTTAGTTTCCTAATGTAATGTTTTACGCTCAGTTTTGAAATAATAACCATTAAAAAGGTTAGTTACGAATAACCTGAATGGCCGATACTGATTGTAACAGCTAGTATACGAACTGATATAAATAAACATTCGTATTTATTTACGTATAAAACTGGCACAGCAGGGCCTGCTGAACTAAAATTAAAACCCGCTTCTGCGCTGCTGCTGCGTAGTAAATCTGGGTAATATTAAATCTAAGGATCATAAATCCGGCCCGCTTTTGAGCTACTCAAATAAATCAAATCAATTCCTTCCCAAAATTCCACTCGACTCTGATTCACAATAATGTGGGACAATACTGCTTGAACCCTTGTCTTTGGTCCAATGGCTCCGCGCATTAATTGCCGTAACGCCTTTTCTCATTGTAAAGGCCAAATTTATGACCCGAACTTTATTCGGAATGAATTACGTGTCCTCAGGAATTGAACCCATCCTCAAATGCACAACGAATTGTGTACAGGTGCAAAAGAGATCCGTCCGTGAATGCATTTCACACCCGATACCCGAATATTCTATTACCCAGTCAACACAGTGAACCGGGCACCGCGTGGCATGTTTCGGAGTGCGTCGCGTCAGCGACACGGCACGGGTTGCAATACACAAATGCAATGCAATAGGTGCATTGTCCGTATGCTTAAATGGTAAAGAAGGTCACTATTTTATTGCTTTCAATTGTTTGTGTTTTGTATTAACAAAAGGTACATCATTTTGTGCAGTCATAATTGGCTGGGAAATGCTTTCAGCATGAAGGTGTAAGTATTTAAAGAAAAAACCAAACCGGTCAACTGAATAAATTTTGATTGAACACCAAACGTGGCCTGAAATAATAATCTTTTGATAAATGTATATTAACATTAGTAAAATATCATTATTCGTGAAGTTCTATGAATAAAAGAACTTACAAACTTTTAAATTGTTTGTAAAAACAAAGCTAACACTAACACTACCTACACTACCTGTATACTAAACGTCTGCACTGCATTTTTCAACATTAAAGTTTGGTTGGCTGTTGAGTTCAGGAATCAATTATTT
Source organism: Orthonychiurus folsomi (assembly GCA_036851895.1). Taxonomy (NCBI): domain Eukaryota; kingdom Metazoa; phylum Arthropoda; class Collembola; order Poduromorpha; family Onychiuridae; genus Orthonychiurus; species Orthonychiurus folsomi. The sequence goes on along the minus strand of JAAXYW010002958.1, from coordinate 3,668 downwards.
AAGCATTACGTTTTAATAAATCAAATTTGCGGTGTACATTGTCTGCATTGCCGTCTTGCAAGTTCAAGTTTTTAAAAATCTAGAGTTAGATTTAGCTTCGAATTGAGAACATTAATTATTGTCAACGTCAACTAGTTTCAAGCACGCGCTAAGGTATTGCCTCTAAAAAGTTCACATTTTAACAAGCGTCGGCGCCAAACGGCGTTTTAGCGAGCAGGCAGGGACCACGCACTCTCGACAACCGCCATCTGCCGAACACCAAAAAATCATCACCATAAATAAATTTATTTCCTTGTATTCCATTCTAATTATTTTACCTCCAATTCTGCTTGAATGACTAAATTCCTATTACTACCCTCCACAAAATCCAACAACCATATTTATTTCCACCCTTAATTTTAATTCCACGTACTCCTCCCGCCCTTTTGCGATTCAAATCCTTATTCGCCCGCGCCGCGCCGGGCCCTTCCCTATCCGTTCGGTAGTTCTCCTGCGCCGCGTCCTAATTAAAATATGAATACGAATTCCGTACGTATTCCTTTGCCTATTTCGGGGAAGCAATCTTTATTCCTCCACGGAACAGTTATTCCAGTTGTCATGTATTGCAACTTTAATACGGGGGCTCCAACTGCTGGGATGGCCGTGGGTAAATAAGAGAACAAATAAAATCCAGAAGTAGAGTTCATGGCTGGGGAATGGGTTTGGCGGGGAAAGAGGGGGGTGGGGGGAATGGGGTGTGGGTGGGGAGGCGTGTGTAATTAGAAGAGGACGGGGAACGGCATGAGAACAGTACTAAATAATGTCGGGATGACAGGTTTTCCCCTCTCGGTTGGACTGATCCTCCAAGAAAGCCATCCAAGCCGTCAAGTCCGGATGATGGACGTTCGCCGTTTCTGTGACGAGACGGAGGGAGGGTGAGTCAGCGCAGAAAAGGGAAATGGGGCAGCGGAGACCTCGTAACTCATTTTTATTACTGGCATCTTCATTTTCATATTTCATATTCCTCTCTTATTTGCATTTTCTGGATCCACATAAATCTCTCCCAATGGCTAATTACAGAACCTTTGTGTGGGGAACACATCAAACATGTCCCGTTTCACACGGCCCAGCCAAGCCATTCCAAGCCCGGCAAAATGCCAACAATGAAGGATCCTTCTCCATCCAAAAAACCTCACCCAAACTAAACTATGTCCCCGGGAATATTTGAAATCCCCGCCAGTTGCCACTCCCGTGTCACCCACGTCACCCACTCACTCCGTCTGATGACGTGTACGTGACATGACATGACAGGTCACAGTTGTCCTTCCCTTGTCATTCTGTCTGTCCATTTTGTCTTGTCTCGTCGTTCCAAGTCGTCGGTCCGCGGTGCGGTGGGACACACAAAAAATCAGGCGATTAGTTTCGCGTACGCGTAAGCGTACGTACCACTTCTCCTTCCCCGCCTGCAAATTATGACAAATTGGAATGTATGGGTAATGCTGGCTGTAATGTAATGTAATGGCATGACATGACGAGGCTTGATCGAAGCTCAAACTTGGCGCGCCGCGCTCCAACGCCTGGCGCGGCGGTGTGGCGGTGACGGTGTCTCATTTTTTTCGTACAGGAACGAGCGGTGGATTCGAAAATCAAAAGTTACGCTCACCTCTTCTGATGGGATACGGAGACTTCATTTGGGATGAGAACGGACGATGGCATTTATGGGGCAAAAGTTTGGAGGAGGATTTTCCCGCGGAGGACCGCAACGCGGTGAATCCCATTTTATAGCGTTGCGCTGTATTTTTTGGCCGTGGTTTTTGGACCTTGTGCTGCCTGCCTTTGGAAATGCTTTTGATTACTCGGTGCACTGTATACTCAGCCAGGGTCATCGTATTTATTACATAATCATAAAAGTTACATTAGTGGAAGAAACAAAGGAATGGACGAGATGCGGACGGAGAAAGAATACAATTGCATCCGCATTTGGTCGCCCGTGCATATTAGATGCAGATGCTTGCATGGGGAAAGGCAGCCTACGCCTACATGTATGTACGTTACGGTACGGCACGGGCGGTGCGTGGAATCGGAGAAAATAAACATCTCAGAAATTTTGAAATTAAGTTGAGAAATTAAAGCACATTCGCACGGCATAATTTTTTTATTAAAATATGAGTGTCTAAGATTAGATGCCGTGTTTGTTGTAATTGTAAATTTGAAGTTATAAGGACTTTTGAGTTAATTTTTATAAATTTTAGCGAAACTTGTCACTTTTCTAAACGAGAATTATTAAAAGATTGACAATTTCTTTGAAAAACTATAAGCCGCTGTGATGATATTTGTAGAAGGAAATGTACATCTGTTACACTTAAAACTATTTAAATGAAAACTGAAGGAATTTGATGACATTTTATAAACCTACCGGAGAAAAAGAGTTTTAATTCAAAAAATTGGGTGGATCTGCGCAGGTTGCTCACTGCCTGCTGACAATGGCGGGAAAGGCCGTGATTTCAAAAATGAAAGGATTCCTCCCCCCGCCCTCAACATAAGACGGGGGTAATAAAAACAATACAAGGACGGGGCCGGGAGGAGACGGACTGGTGAAGTGATGTGTGCTCGGAAATGTATAAATCTTTGAAGGGCGGGAGTTTATGGGGATGGTGGGGAGGGTCATAAATTTGGAAATGAAATGGAAGGAACGTCAAGCGGAGAGGAGAAGCGGGAATGAATGAATAGGAGAGCGAGACGCGGAGACGAGCAAAATGTCTCTCAATAAATCTCCACGTTATGAATTCTTATCTCCGTCCTACAAATCAAACGCAACTTTTCAAATTAGCGTCACCTCTTCCCTAAGCTAGCTCCGACGATACACACACACACATGGATGGCAAGGGAGCCACGGAGTGGTTATCTCCAAGGGTTGGCGGGAATGTGATCATCCAATCCCTGACCTTGTTTATGATCCTCCCCACCCGTCACCCCTGTAGGGGGGAGCTTAACAATGTCCTGGATTAGTACCAATAGCACCTTACATACATAGTACCTACCCGCAATAACCTCACCCGGGTAAAACCCATCTCCCTCTCCTTTGCATTTTCGAAATGGCAAAAATAATAATTCACATGGACGGGACGGGAGCTGCCTTTTAATCCCGTGGGAGCACTCATTTTCGGAAATTATAAATTTGAGCTTTCGCGGTGTGAATGAGTCGGAATTACATGGACTTGTTGTATTTGCGTGGGGTGGGAATGGCGGTTAATTATGGAATTTGCTCATTGTCACATGATGTAAAGCGTACGACGGCAAATGTGAAATATAGGTGTAGCAAGACATAGCATATATCTATTTAGGGATGTATTTTCTAGGCCAGTAATATCTAAAATTTAAAAAAAAACGTTACATAGAATTTAATTTTGCATCCATAAAAATTAATCTCAATGGTTTCTAGGTTATCGCGGAATTATTTGAACTGCATGCAAAATTCCCATTTTGTATTTTGGAGCCGAACACGAGCGTGCATATTTATTTTAAAAAAATGATAGTTTGAATTTGATTATAGGACAAAAAACAATTTTAGTGGTTTGTTTCTGGAATATCGCGCCAGTATTTGAAATTCATGTACAGTCCTATGTTGATTTTTGGCGCAGCAAAGCGCCAAGGTTCTAATAATGTTCTAATTTGAACATAAATTCTAA
>JAAXYW010002957.1:0-13240 GCA_036851895.1 Orthonychiurus folsomi | reverse complement strand
GTAGGCTACTTCAGGCATGACCACGAACCATTTCTGGAGATATTCAGTCCGAAATCGATTGTCCGAACAAGTATGTGTGAAATCCACAACCAACTCGAACGGCTTATGGCAAAATGGTTTCAGTGTAAGAATAACATGATAAATTAGAAGGTCACCGTTTGTTTCAGTAATTTTGTATCCCCTTGCCACATAATAGAAGACTGAATTTCCAGATTTGGATGTTCCGGCTTGATAGAAAATGTTCAATGACTCAATGGACTTGAATTCGTCTTTTTCGTGCATATTATGTTTAGACATAATTTCTTCAAACTTTGTAGATGTCATGTCCATAGAACTCCAACGAGTGTAAATGAGAAGAGTAAATGTGAATCAACGGGTTTGTGTTCCGGTGGCCCCAAATAAGCCAAAAGTGTTGCCATTTTGTCAAACGGACGGCGCCCAACAGCTTTGTGGTCCCTGGATGACGACAAGTAATCGCCAATTCGCTCTTGATGTGTCCACAACAAACGATGAAGCGCAACCACATTTGCGTCACCCTGGAATTTGCAATATCCAATTTCAAAAGAACAATGTATTTTTTAAAAATGTTTAAAGCGCATTTAGACTCCGTAGGCAAGTTAAAAATTTTGGCTGCGCCGGGAGTTGAACCCGGGCATTACTCTATCCGGGAGATGCCGGACCAACCACGCTACCAAGCACAGCCCTACTGCCGTGTAGATTTTAACTTGCCTTTTAAAGTTAGTGTCTCCTACTTCCTGCTCTCTATGGGGCCCCCAACTGTTGGCATTAATCCCATTAGAGAGAGAATATTATGACTTTTCTAGTGAATATTTTCTGGGCCGTTCAAGAGATGTATCAACCAAGGATCGGAAATCAAGACAATAAAACCTGAATTTACGTTTATTTAACATTGTGGATTGTGGATAATTTTATTAGTCATCAATAACATTCCTGTTAACAATACATTTTGCAGTACATTGATACTTCTAACAGTGTCATCAATTAAGACCAAATAGAATTTTCTTATACTAAATTTTGAACACTTGGTTATATACTAATTTTTTCGGAGTTTTTAATTAACAAATTAACATATTAAACAAACACATCAGTTCTACTATTTAAAATATGTACTTGTAATCTAGACTTAAACATTTTGACAGAGCATTCCAGACCTACAATTCGTCGTGGTAAACTGTTCCAAAATTTTATTTAGGCAAATCTTATTGAATAGCTTATATGGTTAGTATTTTTTGGAAGCACCTTTAACCCTGCACATGTGCAGCTTTTAGTTTGGACATGGTAATCTCTTTTAGTAGTTTGAGGGAAGAAGTCACAGAGTCCATTAACAGTAGGTGGAAACTTAAAATTCTTGAAAACGTTTAAGGCTGTTAAGTATTTTTATCTTTCATTAAATGTTAGTAATGCATTTCTTTCATAGAGATCAAAATAATTTACCTTTCTGTGGGCAACATTACATTTTTCGCGCCAAAGAGCTGCGTTACTAGTATGTTGCACCCAGTTTGACTTAGAATAAAATTTTGCAAGTTGTGGGTGATGGTATGTAAGCAAAAGCCGATTAATTTTTTTCTGCAATTGTGTTAAATCCTTTGTTACGCTCCAACCCCATATTGGCATTGCATAGTCCATGTGTGTTACAATTGTTCCTATAGGATGTTACAACTGTCCCCGGCATGGGGACAATTGTAACAAAGTAGATGGCGTTGGTTTAAATTAATTTGCAAATTAATCAACAATGCTTTTGGCAAGCGTAAATCATACCCAACTAGTATCCCAACAATGTGTGATTTTAAAGTTTTTAATTTGCTAGCATGGTTGGGGGACAGAAGCTCTTAAGTGCAAAGTGTTACAATTGTCCCCACTTTCCCCTACACGTGGAAATCATTCTAGTGTCCCTAATTGCACTTGCCCCAGCTCTTTTCCAAACTGCTGAAGTCCTGGGGCCCGTGTCACCCAGCGGGCTCCTAACTTTTTTCTCCTAACTCCGAGGTTTTTCCTCGGAGTTCAAAGTGAATGCGCGGCACCGTACCGTGTCACTCTGACACTGACTCCTAACTTTTTTCGCAGTAGATTTTCCGGAGTTAGAAGTGCTAACTAAGGAGTGTGCGCGTCACCGCCGCACAAAATCCGTCCTTTTTGAATGGAGTTCTCCTCATCGACCTCTCCTAGCTTTACTCTTTTCTGAAAAGATAAGTCAGTTTTATTAGTTTTTGATGGTTTTAACCTCCAGAAAATATTTTATAATTAAAATGCGTTGTTTTGTGATGAATCCAATTCTTTTTTTCAAATTAGGAACTTTGCAGGGTAAAACTCAGGTAAAACCAAGGATCATTGAACCTTAAATCAAACGTGAATAGTATTTTGTTTAAAAATCCGCCAACTGGATTTCAACAACACTTTCTTTGTAAAATTATTCCAAAACTAGCACCTCGGCCACGCACTCGTTATAGTTAAACTGTTTTAACAAATGTTTTGAGTCGGAGCATAAATATAAAAATTAGAATCAGTATTAAATTGTATTGTATTTTTTTAAATTTGGTGTACTTTTGCAAATAATGTAAAGTTATTCCCGTTTCAAATTTTTACATAACCTTAATTTTCAGTAGCATAAAATCATATCACGTATAACGTCATTAAGAATTGACGTAACTCAAAATTAAACCGAACAAAATAAAATCTATTTATACCAAACCACACGTTTTTATTAATGAAATTGTCGGTTGCGGAACAGATGTCCCGTTTTTCCAAAATCATTTCCAGAATAGTCATTCGCACCTCGGTCGTCAACTTCTCACGCTTGTGGACAAAATATACTCAATTTGTACTAAACATAACAGAGCAATGCGGTTGTATTATATTAAGTATGATTATGAAATATATAAATATAAAAAATGCTAGATTACTCCTTTTTCTAAATGTTTCCAACTAGTGATTCGCAAAGGATAAGAAACTGGATCCACGGCAAATTAAAACTCAATTCAATTAATCGTGCATTGGCGCGGTTCACGTGACTGCGAACTCCGAGGTTGGAAAAGAACGGAGCGCAAAACTAAGGAGTTCGGAGTGATTTGCGGTGACGTGCGTTTTTTGCGCACTCTGAAAAAAGTTCGGAGTACAGAGTTAGGAGTTAGGAGCGTGCGCGGTGACACGGGCCCCTGATCTTGTAAAGTTCTACAATCAAAAAACTTGATTTGAAAGTCAATCAGCTCATTTTAATTGCTGATTTTAAATCACAATGACTATGCATTACTTGATTTATTTACATATTTGACTCTTATTCTTTTGTACACATGCTATTAATTGTGATTTTTAGGCGAGTCAAAATTAAAAGTATACACGATCGTGCGAATAACTACGTCGTTGAATTTTGCTATATAAGAAACAATTTAAGTCGAAGAAATATTCCGCCATAACATAGTTCAGGTGTGCTTTAGCCTCTTGGATTTACTGCTTTCTGTTTATATAATAAGAAACGTCAAATCATGAAGCTTGAAATTCATTACATTCTATACTTCGCAGCCATTTTGGTTTTTACACGCGCAAGTTTTGACTGGGCTCAGCTGTCACCAAATGCCACTGACCACACATTTACCAATCTGGCCAAAAATTCGGTAACTCGAACATTCATATAATTGAAGTACGGCTTATTTGTCTTTTCTAATAAAATGTGCATATTTTCCAGGTAAACCCGGTCCCGAATTCTAAAATCCACAATGGAGTCATTACAGGTCGATATCCTTTTATGGTCGCCATAATGCACATAACAGTGAGCGATTGCATATTATGCATCAAGTATTTGAAGATCTACAAATTTTTGCATAGCTTTCACAATTTTAACATTAGATTATGTATATAGGGTCCAGGACGTGGGGAATTGCATTGTGGTGGAACTTTGCTGAATGACAAGTAAGTGACAAGCAAGGATGGGTGATTACTCCCTATAGTGGCTAGCTCTGGTTAATTTCTGACAAAAATAGTATTACGGATACTTATTATTCAACAAAATGTCACATTTCACTACTATGCTATGTAATAGGTGGGTTCTAACTGCAGCACATTGTGTGGCACCCTTCAAAAATGAAATAAATAGAAAGGAATTCCAGGCTTGGGTAGGAGCGTACGATATAAGTAGACCTGAAAATTCCAACATCCGACAAGAAAGAGTGGTAGAGAGAGGGTTTTGGAGAAGGTTAGTTTAATTATGTTATGCACTGCTCAGTGACAAAATAAAGTTTTATATTCTTGATGATTTTGGACTAGTGAGTGGAACGACAACACAAAAGCGAACGACATTGCAGTGTTGGAGCTGTCGTCCAGAGTGCCGATCAATAACAATTTTGAAACCGTATGTGTTGGAACCGCCAATTACGACAACTTTGGTGGCGTAAGGCTTATCGGATGGGGAAAGTGGAATTGCAAAAACGCTGCTGACAGATTGAATTCTGCAGATGTATGTTTACAATTGTATTGCTATAGTAGTGACTATAAATCAGCAATTGACCAAAATGACAATGGATTAGTGCCACATGCCGGACGCGGATTTGGGGGAAAACCACTCTGAGGAGAAATACCATGTTCTAAAATGGTGCTGTGTGAAATATTTTGCGAATTCAGAACTCGCCTTTTGGCACATTTTGAAGTTTGGTTCAAAATATTTTTTGTGAAATTACAATTTACTTAAATTGTTTAAACTTGAACTTATTTTCTTGTCCGATTCTCCTTGGCCCCTTGTAAAATATGAGCCAAATTTCAAAACTCGAATCCACACTTTGCGGACGTAATATTCTGATCGGTATCATTCTATACCATGGTATTCGTTTGCATAGTGGTCTTTATCCAATCCGCCACATGCATGTGGGGGGATTGGATAGCCAGCTGGCACAATGGAACTGTTAATGGAATGACCTGTTTTAAAGGGTGACACGGAGTACGACAATAGTATATGCAGGGAACGTTACGGCCGCGGAACTGACCCAGTTCAAATCACGTCTTCCATGTTGTGTGCTAGCCTAAGAAATAACGGTAACCACGCAGAACAGTCCCCAGGTGACAGTGGGGGCCCACTTTTCTATGCAAACGGGCAAGGAAAACTAGTACAGGTGGGTGGGTAACTCATTGTTAGATGTACATTAAGACCAAGTGCATATATTTATGTTTTGCTTTCATAGATCGGACTTGTTTCCTTCAATCGAAAATACAAAAATACTGGCTGCCCAGTCACAGACTATCCAGGAGTGTATACAAGGACCGCCAGTTTTATTCAGTGGCTAAGAAGTGTGGTTGGAAATTTTGACACTTGCGTTTAGGAATTTATCAGTCAGTTAATTAGTATTAATTTAGTGAGTCAGCTACTAATTCATAATGATGTTTAGTTATCAACTTGCTCGTCTCCAATATGTGTTGAATAAAGCCTTCAACGCAAAAGTTCTCGTGCTGGCAGTGCAGCAAGTGCGCAACCTTTCACGGTATGTATGTACAGTCAGTACGCGTTGCGGCCCTCGACATTAGACATTACAGGCAAAGCAAATCAAAACTTTTCTCACCACGCCGACTCAACTGATTGGCGGAGCGGCCTCACAGCCTCACACAAGGTTATGCATTGCAATCCAAAACAAAAAAGTCGGCATGACATTTAACACCCGAATGTTTTAATTTCACAGGTTATTTTAATACTTTAATTTTCAAAAATTGTTATGAATGAGTTCTGGTTTTGCTGGTGTGATATTTTGCAGAGCCATTCTAGAACATTGTCTCCTTTCCCATCGAGGTGGGCAAAATACATTTCACAGTGTACTTAAGTACAAGTACAAAGTGTTCCGTTAAATTCAAAAGTAATGCGGTACAAGTACAAGTACTTTTCAAAAATACTGAAAGTACTTAATTCCAATACCAAGTACATTCAAATTTTAGTGAAAGTACTTAAGTACAAGTACGTACTTGTACTTAACATTGAAGTACTTTCCCAAGTACTTTTCAAAATATTAAAATTGCTTGATTTTCTATCAATTTGAAAAAATCCGTCCACAATTTTGCAAAGCGAATGAATTAACCGAGAAATTGTTTAATGTTTGACCTTTGGAAGTGAGGGCGAGTTGGTCAAAATTTAGCGCATTGTGGGTACACCAATAAAACCAGTCTGGTCTCCACCCAATTCGTGATACGCGGGAATCCTTTGTCGGTATTACAGGCCTTGCCTGCACCCATACATCATTCGCAGAATCCAGTATTGTTGAAATACTCATATATATTTCTGCTAGCACTTACACGTTAAGCCCGCCCCCGGCGTGTAAAGGGCGGTTGTTGTACTGTGTTAATCCCGCGAGATTACGCCGTAAAGTTTTAAGGTCTAATCCGCTTTACCTCCCTTATCAAATTCCACATCACCGCTCGCAACCTCTACCAAATCCCACCTCACCACCTCCAACAATCCCTTGTTTTAACAAATCCCCCCTCACAGCCTCCATCAAATCCCTACCTTACTACATCAAATATTTCCACTCACCGCATTCATCAAATCCTGCTGCAGGACCATCATGAAATCACATTCCCACATCAATCAAGCCCCCTCCCCACCTCAATTTAATTCCTACCGCACCACCTCCGTCAAATTCCACCTTTACTCCTCTGAAAGAATTATAATTAAATATACTCTGCAAGCAGAGATCCAAAAGAGCGGCTGCCACGCAATGCCTAGCTACCTCATACATCTTCTATCAAATCCCGACTCCACCGCCTTCTACAAATCCAGACCGCACCACCTTCCTCAAATCCCGACCTCACCACCTTCATCGAATCCCGACCTCACCATCTTCATCAAATCCCGACCTCATCACCGCCTTCAACAAATTCCGACTTCGCCACCTCCACCAAGAATATGATGCAATAAAACCCGTCCCCGCTGTGACATACTTATAGCTAGCACTTGGCATGTGGCATTGCTATGCTGAGATCAACAGCACACTACTTTCCATGGCTCTCTTCCATATTACCTAAGGTAATATGGAAGAGATATAACCCTAACTCAGAAGTCAAATAGTCTGGTGACCTCAAACAAAAAATTTGGCACAACGTCCTGAGAACAATGACATGTCACATGGAATGCTTCTCTTCCGTTTTAGCAAACCTCAATGTCCTAACTCGAGGGTCAGAGGCCAGGTCAACTTGTGACCTCAAGATAATTTCTTAGCATAATCTCCTGAAAACAATAACATGTCACATGCCATGTTTCTCGCCCATTCTAGCTGAGCCCAATGCCCAAACTCAGAGAACTAATATCAGGCCAACTTGTGACCTCAAGAAAATTTCTCAGCATATTCATAAATTAAAAATAAACATTTGCAAGTGGGGGCTAATTTTTTTGACTCGCAAACTGGTCTTTTTGCGCGTTTAATTTTTTCCCAAGTACAGTTGTCACAAAAATTACTAATACTCCCCCAATTATTGGAGCCTAATTGTTTTAAAAGAAACCCTTGAAAACCGCTAGGTTAAATTCCGTTTGATTGCAAAGTTATCACACTTCAGATTTCAGCAATGTGGTTGAGGACTAACTTTTTTTCATACTGTAATCTTCACGAATATTCATTAGGTGTCAGATCTTACAACGCAGCGCACAGATCTGCATGTTTTGTCAATGAACTTAACTATGCTGTTATGTTTTGTGCCAAACCGAGTGCCATTACGGCAATGACTTTATCTAATAGATATGACCCTGAAAAAAATTTAACCTTTAGTAGATTCACTAAACTCTTAATTTGATATGTAACCACCAAATACTCGATCAATCAAAGCCTTCATTTCATCACTTTCTGCTCATAAATAAAACTTGGAATTGCTCAACATTCGGTTGATTCGTGAATTGCGGGACAATTTGATGTGCAATGTGCAAAAATTAATAGGGGCAATTCATGTCGTTCAAATCTATGAATCCCTGCCTGTCTGGTCTGAATTAATCAAGTGTTTCAATCAGCTGAGAAACCCATACAAACTCCCCCATCACTGCCATTTGGTTAAAAGCAATAAAGAGATTTCCTTTGAATTGACATTTACATACATTACTGTATATTGTAGATTAATTTGGTATACGTCATTCATCCCATGTAAATTTCAACACTTTGTCCACGTCGCTTCATAGTTTGAATGTGGTAGATATTTCTGGTCAACTCATGCTCACGCCACTCCGTTTTTTTCACTTTTGCTTTTGGTTAAATATCCATCCGTGAGTGAGTGTTTATATCTAGGCTAGACCTTGCCAATTTGATGCTGCTCAGAGTGGGGTGTGAAGTCAAGTAATCGTAAAGACGAATCGGTCACCCTGCATTTGCCCTCTGCTTTGATATTGCTAAAAATGTGATGTGTAGTTGTAGGTTTGAAATTCCGTCCAAACATACCATCCCTGTTGCTATGCACTATTGACATTGACACTTCGTCCGTGCCGTGGAATGGATAACAGGTCACCTTGCCACCAATAACATATGTATACATAAACTCCGAATGTAATTTGAGCATATGTATTATAAGCCTGGCGAACGTTGAAGTGTTTACACATTGCACTGCTGCTGCAAGTAATTAAGCTTAATTAGGGAAACGGTCGGTGGAAATTTATCTACTCAATCTGCTGAACTGCAATAAATTAGGAGCGATTTATTCTCATGATCTTGCATATGAAAAAAGAACAAAGTACTTCAAAATATTGGAATTTATTTTAATTAACTAATGCTATTCAGCACGTCGTTGATGTCAGAGTTTCCACTTTTTTTTTTAAATCCTCACTTAAGGGCAGCTATACGTTTAGTTAAGACTGTAAATTGTAAGTCATGCATTATGTAATTAAGCCCGTCCGCCTCTACTAGCACAAAGAAATCTATTACCCAGTTTTCATCATGTCAAAATATAATTTTGATTACAAACCGGTTCTTATAATGTCCAATGTTAACCTGGGTTTGAGCAAACTCTTAGAATCCAAAAGCTCCAATATACCCCGCCACTTATATTTCTCAAAAACGCTATCTCAGCAACCACCGTAGGATTAAAAAAATTCCATGTTAGTTTAAAACGCGAAAGCCTCGTTAGTATTAGCTTTGTTAATATTTGCTATAATTTTGTCGGTAAATATCAAACGCGTGAAATGCGTACTTTACGTGACTGCGTGTAGACTAGACCTTATCAACAAACTAAAGGCCGGAAGTTAAATTAGCATTAGTGTATTATATTCGTGTAACCTTTACCATGCATTGCCTTGAATGAAGTAAAAATGTACTAAAATATAAACAAACTAATTACATTTAATCATTCGGCAGGCACCAGTCACGGTATTTGGTATTTTATTTGTCTCTCAAGTCAAATTCATGTAGAAATTTCACTTCCCTATTTGCATTCTACGACGGGACTCTTTATCTAAAATCCACTCCATATAATCTTCCACCAGTAGCTTTCAAATATAATCATTAACATCTATATCTATTATACATCATATCTGTCTCCCCAACTCTTAATTCAGCAAAACCAGTAAATCAGCCTCTCAGAATCCACTACACACAATATCAACAGCAATTTTAATTACTATCCACTCTCTTAATCTTCGGCTTTATTTACTTACTGCACTATGACACATTGGACCATAGCCGATTGGACTTCAACATCTCCCATGCATGCATGCGAGCCGCATTTACTATGTAATTTGACATTTGACTTCCTAATCATAAATTTCCCAAACAATTCAACTAACAAAGTAGTCAGTACCCAACATAAACAATAAGCGCACTTAACCTTCGCTCCAATTAAATCCCAATTCCTATTCCATAATTATCTATTGTCGAATGGTCATTCCACCCGACCCACCCAAAAATATAAATCAAGTCCCGACCACAAAAAGAACTTGCATTGCCATGCCATGCTCAGCCACAGATTTATTATCGCAGACTCCTAGTCCTAGTCCTGCACCTGCATTGCCATGCACTTGACATGCAGTGGGCAAATGCTAGCTAAAACGGCCCATGCCCATAACATGTAGTACAGCGAAGGTCGCGACGGAACAGCACGGCCTCGGCCTGCACGCCTGCAGGAAACTGGAATTCTATGCTATGCTATGCCGTGCTATGCTATGGTGTGCTTTGCTATGCTTTTTCCCCATATTAAGCGAGCATACTCTGGAAATCAGGCCGGAGTCCTCTCTTTCTCTTCGCCCGGCTCGGACGGAACTGACTGTCCTTCCAATTCACACACACACATTTAGTCAGTGATATTTGATAGGTCAAGTGACCATGCACGACGACATGGACAGCCTCAAGTCCCTTTGTTTCCTTCATGATGAGTACGAGGACTCCGTCGCCGACTCGGAGAAAATTGGGTAAGTAAATTCAAATTTTGAGGTTTTTTTAAATTGATTTTCGGACGGTGCGGCGCGGCGTAGGCAAGCGGGGGCGTACGACGTAGGGCTAATATCGATATTGTTATTGTACAACGCAGTGCTTTTTTTAGTACATTTCCAAAGTGGGCACTGTATTGTGTTGTAGGTTTCAATGGTGTATTTATATTTACTTTGTTGTGTTTTAGTGGGGGGGGGGTCAGTTTTATAGTAGTGTTTCTGCATTAAAGATTCCTCACCCCAATGTTATATACTATGCAGTATATAGACATATACTGTTTGGGTAGTTTTTACGGTAGGACAAATTCTACAATGTTTTTCATTACAAAGTTGTTATATGCTGTGCTATGCGTAATGTACGTTCCATTTATCAATATTGCTGTACACTTTTCGAATTTTTGAGTGCAACATAATTATTGCAATATTTGCATTAGAAATTTAACGTGAGCACTGATTTCGTAGGAGTAGGATGTTGTGTCTAATAGACCCATGCTACCTATGTTTCTATACATTTTACAATAAGTTGAGTAGGACACACACGGGGATATTTTGACAATGGGTTATGACTTGTGAGGTTATGCTACTACACTACACTACGTGCCAATTTTTTTTGCACAAATCGAGTAGGACATAGTCAAGTACATGAGATATAAGGTTATACTACGTACCAATCGTACACCTGTACGTGATGAGTGACATAGACATAGGTCAGCGCCCTTCCCTATTAAATTTCCGCCATTTGCATTTTGCAAGATTTGCGAGCATTCCTCCCTTTCTTCGTCGTCCTCTGATTATGATGTGTAAAGCGTAGTTTTTTTACGCTAAAGAAATCGCTCACCTGAGTCAATCTAGCCCTTGATTCCCTCGACTACACAATACATACGTGGACGGAGGGATGAGTGGTGTGTTCCGTTTCCTCACAAATCATGACGACGGCGTTTGATTGGCCAAGAGGGGGGGCTCGTCATTTGGTGGCGTGATCCTAACTCCCATGCCCAACAACACAACACAATGCATTTTTTATGACATTGGCCAGGCATGGCATTGCGGATTTCGTATTCGCACATTTCATGTGCTGTTTGCCGAAGGAGCGGTTTACAACAGCATAGCAGCGGCGATTGCCATATCCTGCTATTATACGTACGTGTAATAGACAGACACCATGCAATAAATTGAGTAATTTCCTATTAATTCTTGACAATTAAATATAATTTGGGGATTAAAATGGTCATATGCCCCCATATAGTCATAAATAGTATTGTTAATGCAATGTATGACCTTTCTGGGTTATTTGGCATTCCCGTGCATGTTACGTACGTATGAGTTATGCTAATTCTGTGTGGTGTGATTTAGGCAGCCATTTAAATCTGGAGATTCCCCATAACATGCGAGTAAATATTGTGCAAAATAGCATTAAGGTGTTGGGAAATCCACTTAAAAATTAAAGGAGGATGGGAATGAATGGAGTACGAATACGACTAGTGCTAATCATACTGCATACCTATATAAGTTACATATATGTATATGTAGGTACCTTGGTTGCGATGGATTAACTATTTCATACGGCTAGGCGGCCAGGTCCTGCTCTCGTAGTGTTAATAGGTGGACAGGTGGATTTTCATGTTGAAACAATGGAGTAGTTCTCGTCAGATCAAGGCGGTGGTGGTGTGGCGTGAGTTAGGGGTCTATTGTTGCACATTCAGAATATTTTGAGGAAGTGGAGGAAAACCAGTTTACCCCATTCCAAGTGGACTTTGCTGCTCAGGATTTCTGTTTTGATTTCCAATCCCATTGTTGTGCCGTCTCGAAGGACTCGGACTTTCTCCTCAACATTACCTGCACTTGCAAAGTGGGAGTCCTTCAGGAGCCCCGGGATCAAGGAAATACATCAACACCTTGTTTACAATTTTACCTATTTTGAGTCAATTTGCATTAGTCCTTGTGGAAGTTGGGCTGTTTAGTTGCTCAGGAAATACCGGTCATAATTGTCATTACCTTAGAAACGGGTTTGTTTGTTTTTTTGTGTGGGAAATAAGCTAGTTTTACTCAAAAAGTGACGAAGGTTTTGAGCAGGATTTAGCAGATTTTGTGTTGTTCCGTTTTCATCCCATTCATTCATTTGAAATGAGTCCAATCGACAACTGGATGTCTGCTGAGGCCGTGCTATGGTATGTGTTCCCTATTCTCAAATTCATGACGCTATTCAGTGCATTAAATTGGCAAATTCGCAATTTCCCAGTAATTTTTCTACCATTTATAATGACATAGACTGGACTGCAGTGTTAACACGCATCTAATAAGACAGCCCCACATACAAATCCTTACGTTCAGTTTAAACTCAAATTCATGACGTGACGTAGACGTTCCTTTGTGCGAATTTGCATAGAATTTGCAAATTTATTATTTCCCAAGAATTTGTCTGCCTGCGGCTGCCCTTTATAATACCATACCATACGTGCAGGTACGCCGTTTAATTTGCAATACCTGAAAAAAAGCACGGACGGAATTGCATACCGCAAAAAGAGTTTATTCCGGATCCCACCGCCTAATTGCATGGCATTTCAATTTTTGCGTAGGAAAGAAGCCTGTGTTGTGTTTTCTGGGAATAAAGTGCCGTCGTCGTCACTTCTTAAAGTAAACATGACTAAGAATGAATGCATACGTGTATTTTAACACACACTCATGCTCGTCGTACGTACGTACGTTCATAGTATAGCAAACATGGCCTGATCATTTACCCTGGTAGATTTTGCCAGACTTTCGGGCAACATGAATAGGGAACGTGATTCACCGGCCACCCGTGCCAATCGATTCGCTGCTACAAACCAGAAATAACCGGCTGCGACACGCCGTGGCGTC
>JAAXYW010002956.1:0-13240 GCA_036851895.1 Orthonychiurus folsomi | reverse complement strand
TGGGTGGGTCATTCTCAAAAAATTGGAAAATTTGATTAAGGTGCAGTGGGAATTGGAATGGAGGGATAGGAGCCACGACTAGAAGAACAGATTCAGCCGTCCGTCGTTGTCGCAAGTGGAATTTGGAAATGGACGGATTCAATAACCTCGTCGGGTTTGACAACAATCATGTAAATTGTTAATACAATACAAATGCATTGTTATGATTCTTGTGTGGATTTTAAAAAAATGACTTTTTTTATTTGTAAAGTCATTCGATTTCATTTATATTCTATACCTTATTTATTAATGTAACTCAGTTGCAATGCCATTGTTTTAGTTGATAAAATTACCATCCATTCCAAGAGGGATCACAGATTACAAGTTTACAATGCCAACAAATTCCGCACTACCAGCATGTGTAATCCGACATTATCCCAATTGGCAAATAAAAATCCGTGCAATGCATAAATTACTGCGACAAGTGCATTTGTGATGTATTCACAACTGTTACACTTCGGAAATCCCATTTTTTTCGATCCACATTCAGAAATGCAAAACAAGCTCACTTTACGATTAAGTCCAATGTCCATCTGGCACACTTGAAAATCTCACTTAAGTGGAATAAATTTTAAGCAACCGTGGTTAGTGGATACTTCCATTATGTAGAATATTAGGACTAATGGCTCCCAATTATAATTACATGGATTACATTAACACAGACTTGACTACATTACTCGTCCCTTCAAGTCACTGCACTCCCAGTGGCATCAATAATTATTATCTGTAATACATTATTACAGTAAAGGATGAACGAATCAATCAATTTACTCCCTTCGCACCTTTTGTTTTTTGGCAAAGAAACTTGAAGTCTTACACGAATAATTGTGATGCATAAGTAGCCTTCAGCCTCGGAGACAGACAGCATAATCATGTTTGTTCACAAGATCTGTTCTACATTTGACTATACGGCTGACATTCAATTTTTTGCTAAAATGCATTGTCCAAATCTCCAAATCCACTGCACGCAACAATGCAATGCAGGGATGGGAGTGACAAGACAGGTGTTGGGGCCGAATCGAAAGCGAAAAAAACTGACGACCTTGTTATCGGCAATGCAAATGAGCCTCAAAGTCCATCTCACACATCTACACTACTATTCCAAATAAATACAAATCAAACACGTTCCGCAACACTCAAAAAATCCTTAAATCCTCTGTACAGTACTACACAATTTGGGATCGGGAAGACAGGAAAATCTTGATTTCCGCCGCACTTGTAAGATTTTTGACCCAAATAAAAACTAGACCTTTGCTTTGCATAAGGATTTTGCACGACTGTAATGCGATTGTGTGTGTGTGATTCGTCATGCATATTCATTTTGTGTACCTCATGTTGTTCGGAGGGAAAGAAAGGCGTGTTTCCCTCAATTTACGTTATTCTGCATGCGGTGCGGCACAGATCAATACTAATTTCAATCAAAGGTTGATTCAGGACGGTAGACCAATTAAACAACCGGCTACCAGCAATAATTCGTGGCATTATTGGCATATAAAATATTGAGAAAAAAAATCAAGTTTCTTCCGCAAAAACAGGGTCAATGTGGATATTCAAATTGGAGAAATTCCTGGCAATTTGCTGCAGAAATGCAATGGTGACCGCCATGTAATTATTTTTATGATATTGATTTGATTGGTTTTTTAATCAAGTAATCTTTACCACTTTTATTTGCATGCTGTTATTTATCCCATGCTGACGCTTAGCTCTCAGAATCCCATCAATTGGAAAGTGGAATGAGATTTGTTTATTTTCCTTCAATTATTTATTTGATTTCGTCTACGTAGATTTGAGGCTTCACAGTGCCGGAATCCCACAAGCCTTGCCCCATGGTGGCAATACAAATGATTGTCGCATCGCAGCAGCAGTATGAAACAAAAGTTTCCCCCATTATTGTATTGACTAATGAAGGAAGTTGATTATAGAGAGAGAAATGGGAAGGCACAAACATACTCACACGAACGTAATGTACGATCACACTTTTGTTCCGCGACGAAATCCCCACCAAATCTCACAACAACAATTAATTAATCCTCGAGACGAAAAGGACCGGAGATAATATATTGTAGTTAAGGGATTTCGTCTGTTTTCCTTCTCTCCTTTAGGACGGCGCGGCGTGGTGGTGGCGGAAAAGCCTGATTCCTCTTGCCGTTGAGCCGGAAAGCCAATTCATCATTCTGTCCCATTTGATTCCCCAACTGGGTTTAAGTCCATATTGAATTACTCTATGAGCTTGGATCCTAAACTCTCATTGTGGTAAAAGGGGAGTGGAGTCCAAAGGGAAACTTTAGCTCTCAGAATGAAAGTTGACTCCTCATTCTGTCTGCAATTTGAATTACGAGATTACGTACGATGTACTCACAAGGGTGGGTTTCAATGGAAATTTTGAAAAATTTGATTTGAGGGAGTTTACAATACATAGAAAAGCACTACTACGATTAGGACGTAAGAAGGGGAACGGAAATGAATGCCATGCAAAGAGATCGTGTTAATGTGCAAGGGTTGTTGCAGTAAGCTCGTAAATAATTAAATCCTTAATCTCAGCGGGAGGTCAAAGGTCGGCCTTCTCCTCAACAACACCATTTCTCTTCTCTCCGTTTCCAACTTACACGTTGTAATCAGATTGTACTTTAGTGACACTTTGTATTAATCAACTCATTCTGAGTGCGTAATCATTTGTAAGTGGTGCAAGTTGTAGTGTTTAATAGTTCCGGAAGTCATTTGCGGAACCCCCCATAGTCCAATTAAATAAGCTGTACACGGGTGGTTAATGCAACTGGTTCTATTTTAAATGTACATGATAATAAAATATAAATCCGATTGGCGGCGAAGTTTAAAAATTATGATCGATTTTTTTGAAATCCCATACATCGGTACATGCGGAATTAGTTATTTAAAAAGTGAGTGTCATTTCAAACGTAGATGTGGATTGCAATTTATTTTGATGGGAAGATAAACAGCAGCCAGTGCAGCGCAGAGCATGTGATACTCAGCTTCGCCATGCATGGGAGGCACTCAACTACTTTGTTCACTGACTTGCCTTGCCAGTACAAGTTTTATAATTTTGAGGTCGAAAATGTGAATCAGTAGAGTGGTAGATTCGTGCAGGATGAAATGGAGTTTTACCTGTAAAACTGGCTTCATTTTTCAATTTATTAGGATAAAAGCCGCCGCTTGCCATGATGAACACAGAGATGCAAATCCTTGGCGTCGACCTTCCACTGACTGACTATGAATCTGTTTATATTTATTTTCCGTGCAGCCCAATGACAAGTGGAACAACAACCTGTCTTGGACTCGTGATTATTAGTTTACGCCACTTAAAACCTGTAAGAGGATTATATGATATGGATTACAATGCAAATGGCAAAATCAGATGTGGGCTTCTTTACGCAAATTTAATTGGACTTGGATTAGGATTAATTCGGATTTCTTTAGAATTGTACAAATGGATTAATCTTAATTTTAATCAAGCTCTGCGTTGATGACCGGTGCCCATGTCATTGCAAAATTTGGAGCGTCAGCGAATTTGTATCTGAGGCAAGCATGATATATGCATTATGCACACGCATGCGAATTTCAGATTTTAGCTCTAATGCCACATTTTCCAAATCATGCAAATTTTAATCATGCCCGTGTGCTAACTAACATAAGTAGATTGTTGTTGCGTGTATCTAATACTTATTGCGTGTAACCAACCATTTGGTCTGCTCATGCTATAAAGTGGAATAATTAGCACGTAAAAGCCTAGTAATTTACACAAAAACAAATGAATTGAAAACAATGTCTGGGTTGAATTGTTACATTGTGTGTCCATGTGTGAGATTGTTTGTATTATGACTTGTGTGGATGGGATACCTTTGGCTGGACAAATGGAAGATTTGATTTAGCACTTGACATTTTTCTCAGCGGCACTGTAATCATTGCACATGCATTTGTAATTTGTATTTACCATATAACTGCCTAACAATTTGCCATAAACCTGACTTCATCGCCAATTTAGAGAATAATCGTTATATTTGCAACTTCACATGCATTCATGCAATCCTGAATCTTCAACGCGGTTGTAAAAGTTGGAAATATGAAAATTCATACAGTAGAAATAAGACGACTGACGACAGAAATAAAATTCATTAAATTTATGTCGTTATAACTGACTGTGGTAGGTTGCATAACTTGTCCCGATGCAATCAGTTTTATACAACGTTGTGTGTTTATGTCAAGCTTTTATTTTTGTAATTGCTCAACACATTTAACTCATACCACGCAATATTACATATAGCACTATTTCTATTATTACAATTATTAGTATTCACTAATACAAAATCAGTCATTTGAGCTTAAATTATTTTGGTAACATTGAAAACCGTATAGCTAGCACTGTACACCCAAAGTTGATATAAAAATACAACCTGAATTACACAATATTTTGTAATAATTTATAACATTGTCACAATAGTTGACAATTGCCAAGAAATTACCCTGACTGAGTAAGGGCACATAGTGTTTCAGTCACATTGAAATCCTCCTTTGGAATATCTTTGTCTCCCCAACCCCAAGGACCCGCGTGCATATGATCTCCATGGCTGTGACTGTGATGATCATAAGATCCGTCTCCAGTCCTCTGAACTCGTTGTAGTACTACACTTTTGGCAACCGTTTTTAAATCATAAGCCCAACCAATTTTGGCCATGAAGTCCACAAAAGCCGTCGTCCAATTGTATTGATATTTCCCCAGTTCCGCGGTTTTGTAGTCCCATGGGAAAGTATGATGGTAGTTGTGCCAGCCTTCACCAAGGGCAAGAATGGATACAGCTTTATTCTCCGCTGGATTAATCGTCCTAAAAGTTTACAATTTAAGATAAGTACTTGAATTTTTGCATTAGCATTTTTGCACGTCTTACTTGTCATAAGGTCGCGGTCCCCAAAGATGAGCCGCACTGTTTACAAGCCATGTTGAATTCAATTGAAAACAAAATCGGAAAAGAGTTGCAAAGAAGAAAGCAGCCATGAAGGATTCTCCCCAGAAAAACATTGGGACACCGGTTGGAAAGATGAATGCGAACACGATAGCTAATGGTGCATAATATCTGAGAATTTAAAGAACATAACAAAATTAGTCAATCGTTCAAGTAGTTCAATCAATTTTGTTTGGCTTACTTTTTTTGAAACATGACGACACCGTCATTTTCCAGATCAGATAGATCAATCCCTTGACCCTTTTCCCTGACGGAAGGGTGCTTCCGTGTAAGAAGCCATCCAATATGTGCAAAGAAAAATCCTCGTTTTGCATTGTGTGGGTCAGCATTGGTTTCAGCGTATTTGTGATGAACGCGGTGATCCCGGCTCCATTCAAAAATGCTGTTCTGTAATTCAATTAAAATTAAATTCAATTAAATTTGAAATTCCAGGAAGTTCAAATTCAAAAATCCATGCAAATGTATTTACTTGTAATGCGACGGTTTGAAAAAATCCAAGAAGAATCCGTAGAGGGAGATTTGCTTTGTAGGATTTATGAGACCACAATCTGTGCACTCCAGCCGTAATCCCCAAACCAGTAATAAGGAAAAGCGCAAAGCCTGTCATAAAATAAACGTATAAATATCATAAGTTCCTGAAAAAGTTTTAGTGGTTTTACTTCAGGATTTAGTCTAAGATTCTAAAATGTACTTACTCCACACTGCTGTTTGTAGCATGATCTGTCCCGTCAATAACATGAATACTCCATACAGGGCTGCCGAATGAAGAAATGTGTACAGGAAAATGTTTCTCCAGACTAATTTGATTGGGAAAGTCTGATCAATTAAAGGTACGGTTGGTGGCGAAGAGTTAGCACTTTTTCTTTGCACCACTTTAGGAGAAAGGTCCACAATTTCTGGAAGCAAGTCCAGTATGTCAGTTTGTGCTGGTGGCATTTTGAGAATTTGATTTTCAAAATTTATCTTGATTGGAGTGTATGTGTAAACGTGGGATATGACAAAGTGATTTTGTTTTATGGATTGAATTGTCCAGTTGTTTACTCTTTAGCTGACTTGAGCTGTCTGACGAATACTGCCCTAACAAAATTTGGTTTTATACCATTTACGATTAGTACACGTCGTCATGTTGCAAAGGTGGTTCCAGGGGAATTCATCGAGTAAACTTCGGATGGATTTTGAACTTTGAACAAGCCTGGGCAGGGTGTATGCATGCATTGGATGGCAATTTCCTTGTTGACCATACGTAATGTACGTCAGTCAGGATTAGGATCACGTTCGTGGCCATAACATGGACTGGCCAACTGGCCTTTCGCACTTGCACTTGTTTCAGTCGTACGATACTTGCATAGCATTTGCAGGTGATTCATATCTTCCATGGCTGTTAAATAAATATGTGGAGTGGACACGGTCCAGAGTACGTGTCGGCGTGGGCATCCCAGGTTATCTGGTTTTATTAGTAAACTAGCATAAAACGTGCTCGCGTTGGACTTTTGACAGTTGAGATAGTCAGAGGATATTTTAGTCAAGTGGTGGAAACACAATGTTGTTTGAAATGTAGGGGATTAACTTTCTGATTAGAGTGGACATGTTGGCTTTGTAGTACTTGACAATGAATGCAATTCAATTTCGGATACAAAGTCAAAGTGGGTTCATTGGTTTCCGGTGGAAGCACAATTTGCATTCTAGTTATAGTATTTCATAAGCAAAACAAAACAGCATGGGTCTGTCTAATGACGAATGGGAAATGAAGCTAAAGCAATAACGGTTTGAACCATGAGCAAAGTTCACCCACATCACTTATGAGTTGTGAAGTATGCGTAATAGCAAGAATAATCTTCAACATTATTCTTAAACTTAATTATGTTTTAAGAATTATTTACCGAAAAGAAACGTTTTTCAAACCATCTCCGTTTTATTTCATTGTTGCTTTATAATACTGGGTCACACAATCGGCAATAATCGACATATCCGTGTGATTTAAATGAAGTGCATTGGGTATTCCGATGCCAAGCTTGCTGATCGTTCCAATCTCCGGTTTAGGGTATCCAAATCTGAATACAAGTGCTCTTGCCCTTCCGCAAATGATTTTGCTCTAGCTGCTCCCCAATGTGCGTAGTAAGTAGGAGCAGGCAATTTTACAGCTCTATTACACCTCGCATAGTTATGACACATGTAATATGTCAGGATTTGAACCTCATCTTGTGTAAATTCTGAATCGTCCCAAAGTACATGGTAGCGAGTGGGGCGACTAGTTCCCTAAAAAATAATTCAATTGGTTAGACTTTTCCTCGGGTTATAATTATATATGCACACTTTTAATTCCATGTTTACCTGGATGGCAGCATGAGAGAGGAGATAGAAATCCGTCTCGGTCGGATGAACAATATTGGTGTCCAACACGGTTCCTGGTGGTGCATTTTCGGTCTGCAACAATCGTGTTATGTTATTAACCGCAATCAATCAACATATATTTCTTTAATTTTGAATTGTTTCAAATTAAATTAACCTTTCCATTCGCTGCATGGTGGAAGAATCGAGTTTTGTGCCTCTTTTGGACAACAATAAATGTTATCTTTGGTCTGTAGGGCACACCTTTATTCAGACAGTCAAAAGTGGCGCAAGCCTTTCGTATTCCTCGCAGTTCAACGTGCAAGAGCTGGAAAACCGATTGACTCAATTTAATGAATAAGCCACCGGTGTATGATTCAATTTTTATTTTATTTTTGTACCTCTTTGAATTGACCTTCACCAACTCCATCACGATAGTAAATCAACTTCCATGGAAGCGTTGAATTTCTACGGAAAAAGTCATTGAGAAAGTCCTTCACAATGCTTTCCAGGTCTCCAATCGTCTCGGCCGCTCCCCTGCCGGCTTTATGTTGAGCTTGAACCTTCATCATATAAGGCATTCCAGATCCATCAAGACTACCAGTTACGCACGCGAAACTCGGTGCGGGCATGTCCTACAATATTTAGAATTGATTCAAAATGCAACTGTCCAAGAATCAAAGGATTATGTTCAAATTTTATTCTCACCCTTGTTCCACTGCCAGGTTGTGGGTGAGTGACATCTGCCCCCATGATCAGTATTGGCAACCTCATATTGGACAGGTCAATGTTGTCAAAACGTCCAGTCAAAGTAGGTGACAGAGCCACAGCATGGTTAATTCCATTAAATTTGGAATTCATCTTCAATAAAAGCTGTTGAATCGTCGAAGAATTCGCATCCATCCTCTTGGGTGCCCTTGGGTTAAAATTGTGGCAAATGATGCACTGCGTCATGAGGCCAACCCCATGTTTCGACAGCTCTGCTGCCTGTTTCACTTGTCCATAATATTTGGATGGTTTCTTCGGCAAAACCACCACAGCAAATGCGTTTTCATGACGCTTGAAGGACTTGAATACAGATCTGAGCTCTTCAACATTCTTCTGGTGAAGTTTCTTGTCCCGCGACTCGTCCCCAAAAGACTTGTCCTTCAGCTCCAGGAATTCCACGGTTGGATGACTGGAGAACGAGAGTCCGCATTTCCTCCCAGCACCGGATAGGGCTGCGGCAAAGTTCCTAAAAATGTTTTAAAATAAGAACATGATAATAATTTTAAAAATTATAATTTTAAAAAGATATATTTACCTGGGACCATCCAAGTTATTTCCTTCTCGGTCATTTTCCTTGATGACCAAAATGGCCCACTTTCTCGTATCCTTTTCCAGGGCGGGCTTCTTGAAGTCCACATTGTTGTTTCTCCAAGTTGACCAGACACCATTTTGTGGCACAATTTCCGAACCTTTACGGCCACTGTCAGATCGGCCATATATAATTGTTGGGGGCTCTAGAACCCGGCATTGTACATTCAACATTTTGTGGTCAACCTCCATTCCAAACTTTTTAAACAAGACGTTTCGATCCAATTCCATTTCCTCTGTCTGTAGAAAAACAAAATATAAGTACTGGAATAAAATTCATAATACATGCAATCGTGTGGGAAATGCTCACCTTGGCCATAATGTCCTTCTCCAGTTGGTTGGGATATTTCCTAGCGACGCTCACCATTTCCCTAGTCTGTTTGTCATTCAATTTCCTATTCACGCTTTGCCCGGATTTGATAGTACAGAGCTGGAAATAAAATTTAGCAAAGATTTGACTTATGTCGGCAAACTGCATTTAATAAAAAACTTACTTCTGCGGGCACCATGCATCCTTTCCCCGAGAAAACTAGGAGCGGTCCATCAGGATACTTCAGTGAACAACCATATGTTTCTTTGTAGTACTTTTGAACGGTTACTTCAACACCGTCCTTCATGAAGGTAGCCCTTGATGGAGGTTTGCGGTGGATTCGGTCAATTGTTCCTCCTCGTTTAACTCCTGCGCTCGGAGTGTAGTACACTTTAGCACCTGCAATGAAGGAACAATAAAAATTATTACTTACACACGATACAAAGTAGACAATGATAATGCTTGCGACTTACTCTTAAGAAAGCCCGTTCCTTCCCGAAGCTCTTTCTCGCTCCATTGAGTCACATCTACGCATTCGGAGGTGCGGAGCTCATAAAACTTCGAAAGGGCTGATATTACTGGTTCCCCGACAAGCATGGTGGAGTAGGCCACTAAAAAATGAAGATATAAGGAGATTAAATATCCTGGACTTAACTCTGTCTCAAAACTTACATTCAACATTCAAAAAGTACTTCCATCCAGGGGTGATGAGAGCGCTGATTCCCGGCCAACATGTCAATCCTGCCTGAAGGTAGCGCCCATCCTGTCCAGGTTGAGGGAGTTTGATCAGCATAGATTTCCCAATTGCCAAATACTTGTAATTCGGCATGGACTTCACGACCGCATTGTACATTGCTGCCAAATCGAAGCTGAGAACCGGGTTATTCAGCCCTTTCATGTTGTTGACCTGCTTAGCCAGCTCCTTCGTATCGACCTTCCATTCCGTTGGTTTGATATTGACGATGAATGTTCCATTTTCCAACTCCTCTGGATCTGGATCTGGAATCTTCAACGCGCTCAATCCAAGTGGGCTCATGTCAATTAAGTGCTTGATGCCCACTTGGTCCAATTTCTTCGTCGAGTAGACTTTTTGAACGAAGTCCGACACCAGTCCAATTTCGCATCCATTCGTTTTTTCATATTTTTGGGTCAATTGAATCATTAAACATTTTAAGATCTTTTGAAGCAGTCTCTTCGGTAGGGCACGACTGACCTCCAAATCCAAATCCGGTTCACTGCCGTCCTCCTTCGGTTTTTTTCTTTTTGGACTAAGTCCTTCTTCATCTCCAGGGATGCGGCGAACTCCAACCTCGTACATGAAGATTTCTTCAGGGAGCGTGATCCTCAGGGGCAGGTGATTGGTGGAAATGTCAATGGATTTGTTCGAAAATTCCCTTGCCTTTCCCCTTCGAATTGGGATTTTTATGTCATCCCGACGAGTTGGCAAATCCGCCCAGCCCCACTCCGGCGTTGTATCCAATTGCCTCATTTTGAATTAATAAAGACTGCAATAAAATTTTACTTAAAATTTTTTGAATTTGAAATCTAATCGGACGAACCTAAAACGTGATATCGGAACGAAGGATTAAACTTAACTGACGAGGTCACGAAACGCGACCAACAATGTAATATCCGTCGCTGATCGATTTAACAATCAACAAGCCGAATTGGTATCCATGACAACTTAATATTTAAATATCCAATTTACGTTAACTTTAAAAAATCGTAACGGCGTCAAAATGGAAATAATTAATTGCATTCATTTTTTTAAAATAATTGTTGAAATCTCGTCGCACGGTAAGTACATAGAGGAAAATGAAATGGTTTCAGTTTTGTACAATAAGTTTAGACTAAATTGAGCTTATCTACGATTAGAATAAAACAATGTTTAATATTCACCGTATGATGATCCGGTTTCTTCTTGTTCTTCGCCGTATCGTGCCTTGATTCCTCGCGGATGCGTACCCAGGTTGATTGTGGATCTTCTGGAACCAGAACAAGTCAGCAAGCTTGTGAACTTAATTTGAGGATGATGGACGACAACCGTTTGACGATTTCAGACCTAGCCCTAGCCAAACCAAGTCTAGCCAAGTGCTTCAAAAATACAAACAAGCAATTTGCAGTTTAGGTCTCCATAAGAATATCCGGGATAAAATTGAGGTGAGCGAGTTTATGTTCGCGTCTGCATTCTGCATGAAGTCGTTTTCAAACTAATACCGAAACATGTTTAATCGCAATACAGAAAATGTTTTATGTGCTGCGGAGCTAGTGGTTATGTCGAATCCAATATTTATAAGAAGAACCTGAATCTGCACTCGCACTTTTCGAAATCATTTCAAAGCTATTACGACATGATTCTTTTGTATTTTGTCTAATGCTAGGCAAATGTCGTATTCTAATGAAATGCGGCATAGTACCAATTACAGGCGAATACTCCAACAAATGTGCTTATAAAGAAATATTTGAAGTTTACAGCACGCATTATTACAAATGTATAAGATTTCAAATTGAGTCAAAAGCTTCCCCTTTCCTTATGCTACCTCCATCTGAACAGTTTCGTAAAATTTGAAAGCCGTGATGCCCACCCAGTTAAATGTTGAATTTATCCCAACTGCTCAACCTTTAACGTTTAAACTTCATATGATTTTATTAAGCTAAGTTGTGGGTGCCTTTTGTACTCGTCTTCGGAAATAATTACATCTGTTAATTGATTTTTGCATACAAGTAGTTGTCGTCAGTCGTCCTCATAAAATTTGAAGGCTATTTCTGGATTAATAAATCTTCCTCAATTTTTTTGACAGACCATGCCCACATCTGCTCTACAAGATTTTGCACCTGGTTTGCAGGCATGCATGCATGAAAGGCTGCATGATGGCGTGCAGTTTGGATGGCAAAAAAGCCGAGAGTTTTTGGCCTTGTTTGGGATGTATGGAGCAACCCTGCGATTGCGGAGCTGAGAATCCAACGTCAGCTGATTTTCTGTGTTCCCTTTCAACTTTATCAGGTCAATCCCAAGTTTAGACTTTCACCTGGAACAACATGGCAGCTAGATTCATCTTTCTATTTAATTAATCAAGGTATATTTTATACTTTTTTGTATCTAGTAATTGTGTTCGGTGTGTGTGAACTGTGAAGCCATCATTTTCTTATTTACCGGATTGTGTTTATGTTGTAATCGTCGATCGTGTATCTTGTGCATCA
Source organism: Orthonychiurus folsomi (assembly GCA_036851895.1). Taxonomy (NCBI): domain Eukaryota; kingdom Metazoa; phylum Arthropoda; class Collembola; order Poduromorpha; family Onychiuridae; genus Orthonychiurus; species Orthonychiurus folsomi. The sequence continues at coordinate 1,030 of JAAXYW010002956.1, read as the reverse complement.
GCAAATTGCAGTTGGAATTTAGACATTGGCAAAATTAGAGTGTATTGGATAATATAATTGTGATTGTGTGATTGTGCCAGACAGTGAATAATGGACGAACGGGCCCAGCTTTTTTCCTTATTTACACCTTCGAGCCTGTACTTTGAAATGTTGTGACTAATTGGAAAATTGGATTTTTAATTTGTAATGCTAATGCTGCTGAATCAAGTTATTTTGCCGTCTTGCAAAGTTCTTGGAATTTCTGGAGGAAAAATCCATCCTTATGTTTATCAGCTAGTCGTTTTGATTTTGAAGAATGGAACAACGGATAACTGCTGTTTGCAATCAATGTGTGAAGATAGACAAATTAAGCCGGAAAATGTAACTGAACATCAAGTGCTTACTACCTACTAGAAATTAATTCGTCAATATCCATCGTCTTTGAAATCTTTCTTCCGGGAATTAGTAACCGTAGAAGTTGAATGTTTGGGAGAAAGGAGGCTTAGGTGAAAGGCAAAAGGTCATGAGCTACAGTATTCAGCCGCAGCCAGAGGTGAGTGTTAATTATGAGTTGATTACTAATAATTTGATTACATATGATAGAGAGCTGTTCGGCGTTGAAGTTGTTTAGTGCACCATTTATACATTAAACGTAAAGTAGCACATATTTGGTAGATCTGCTTTTAAAATCTTGCACAGACTCTTTAAAATGAACTTGATATGAACATAGCGACACCCAATTCTTTGATTCTATCATTTCCCAAATATTTCCAAAAACACAATAAGGAAGTCAGCGAGAAGGGTCAATTCTTCTAGACGCACACTGTGATACGGATACTATATACTATTATGATAATATTTTATGTCAACCACTCCACATTTTACGGTTTGACATTCTATTAAATGCACGTTATTTATCAGTCGTTGACACCACTATGCACGACTATTATGCTACTACTTCACTATCATTGGACGAGGAATGACCGATAAATTAGTTGCGAATCCAAACCTGGCCATTTATTTTGCAACCACCACCGCTTCTCCCATTTCA
>JAAXYW010002955.1:0-13249 GCA_036851895.1 Orthonychiurus folsomi | reverse complement strand
GTACAATTTACGCAAGGGAAAGTCTGCCATTTCCCCCCGCGTTTTGGACCTGGTTTCCCATGCAAATAACTTGAGTTTTCCGAAACATGTTCTTCCTGGGTATAGCTAATGTTTGTGTCCCAGTTGGGGCACAACTAGTTGAAAAAACCTTTGAGAGAGGTACGTAAATTCCACGAACAGTTACAACTTCCCCGGTTGTGGTGCATTTCATTTCACTTTTGAGTGCGGTACGCAGAATTTGAAGAAGGGAGGCCATGCTAGGGCTAGCATCTGCTGTGCTATCCAGCCAATCATTCAGTTGTGCTCGTCCTGCAGATTTAACTACTTGAAGTGATTCAAATTCAAGACAAAAAGATGTCATGTCTGATTCGATACTTTCCAGGTTAACCTGCTTCAATCCATAATCATCTTGAATTTGAATATTGCTTGCAGAAAGTTCAAGTTCTAACTCAATTAGAAATTGAGTCCATTGTTTTTCGTTCTCTAGTGTGTCAATGGCAGACTGTAACGGTTGAAGCCATTTTAACGATACACGAGTACTGCCTGGTACCACTGTGTGAATAATTTGTACTAGTTTTAATTTGCTTAAGATTTCGGTGTTAGTTCCGCTCATATTGTTAAATATGTTAGAGATGCCGTCGATACTTTCCATTACCAATTCTGGGAGGGTGAACTCTGAAGAATGTGTTATGAAATTACGAAGTAACTTCTTGAGGTATTCCAAATCTGAAGTCAATTTTTTCAGCCTTCGCGGAATGTATTGTTGCTCGGAAATTAAAGATTTTAAGTAATTATTTTTGGCGGTTTCCGTTAAGCTTGTTAAAAAAACATGTAGGGAATCTTGTACGTTCAGTGTAAACGTTCCCGACAATTCTCTGGTTAAGGATTCGACCATGTTTTGGAGTGAAAGAATCCATCTGTGTGTTCCAATCGTGAGAATTTGGCAAGACCTTGCATTTTGCAAAAAAGGTTTCTTCCACAATTCCAGGGTTAATTGTCCGAATCCTCGACTTTATTAGAATTAAAAAACTGGAAGACCTCTTTGTTGCTTGAGAATAATTTTGACTTAAATGTATATCCAATAATTTCAAATTGGCTGCAGCAATCAGGCGCGACTGCAGGTCGTCATACTGACTCGGACCAAGTCCAGCACTTAAAGCTTGAGCCAATTCTCCGAAGAAATCCGTTTTCAATTTTTGGGAAATATCCTCCAAACCCGTTGAAATATTCTGAGTGATGCTTTGCACTAAATCATCAATCATGATGACAGCTTCAGAGGACAATGCGTAGCCAAAATCATCGTCATTCTTCTCCACATAACTAATTTCATCTTTAATCATGTTCAGAAGTTGATATTTGTTTGCTTGAACTTTTGAAATTCGACTCAAAGGTCCGACTTCTTTTGGTGCTCGAAATATGCCGATTTTCGGGAAGTCCTTACCTATTAATAATCAAAAAGGAAGATTGTATTTCTTAGTTAGTACTTACAACACTAACTATATTTGACATATATATTTGAGTGGCCAGTGACCTGTCTTAAGCAATAATACATCCAACAGTTGAATGGTAGGCTCCAAATATTTATCATCTAAAGTTGCAGGCAGCTCTTCTTTCAACCCTTCCATAAAACTTGCAATGTTTTCAATAACTTCTTCATCGGGCAAATCTGAGCTTCCTACTTTTGATGCCACAATTGCAATTGAATCCTTAAATTTTACTACGTTTTTGAGTAGTGTTGCCATCTGTTTGAGTAAATTAAGAAAATCATTTCGGTCCGCATCGGGTTGAAGGGAGGAGTGATTCACAACCATAATAATTTTAATTCTTTTTCCATGGGCAGCAACTTTTTTTATAAAAAACGAATTTGCAATCTCAAGGTGAGGCTGCCGATTCCGGATATCGCTAAACCCAGGACAATCATAAAACGCAAGGCTACTAGAGTTTTCTACCACAAGTTCTGGAAATATAGACTTTGAGATTGTCGTGTCCATACTAATCTTTTGACCTTTGTCGCGAATTAAATATACTCCAGACTTCTTATACGATTCCATCAACTCATTGTCCCGTGCAAGAAATTGAACCAAGGTGGATTTCCCTGAACCTGTATTCCCAACGACTAAGATGATGTCCTGTTGAGAGCTCATTTGTATTAAGGAGTCTCCTTGTGCAAGCAGCTTTAAAGTTTTTTGAACAAGATTTTCCGCTGTCAGTGGCATCTAAAAACAATATAGTTTTTTGATATTTTTTGTACAAAACACATACACACATCTCACAAATATGAAATATTATGGCTGGCGGGATTACCACGTCGATGTCTGGTAAGAAAACTAAGCAATGGGTGCGATTCTACGTAGTTTCTGGATGGTTCCTCTGAGGAATTAACCAGATATAATACCACGCCTATAAAATAACTTGAAGTGACAATTCTCTGCCTCATTTTCATAGATATTGAACACAATAACAATATCTAGCCCATAGAAGAGCACAAAGGTTACTGTAAGTGAAGAAGTATTAGGTGGATTTGTAAGAAATCAAATTTAGTGATTGGATTTCTCCAAGCGCTTGCGCAACCTGCGTGGGTGGAGATGTCTGTACATGTGTATTAAACATTGCTAGAAATAAATTGAGGCAAGTCTGCAGATTTTTCCCAAGAAATAATTAACATACGTGAGGTTCAAACTTCAAAGTTAAAGTGATAGCCTTGCCTTGACAGCATATTTTTTCTACACATAATTTACGATCAAGGTTTATTTAATCCGATTAAGACCACACTCTTTACAAGCTTGACTAAGATTATTAAGAGATGAAGTTTTATCTTTACTTTGTCGTGTTTTCCTTTTCACATTAAAAATGTGTGTCCAAACACAAATGATATTCTAAATAATAAATGCTATATGACATTTCAGTTGCCAACGTTGGCATAAAAATAATGCGATTTGAAAGTTCAACATGCACAGTCACATAGCAGCACCCAATAATGTTTTCAATTGTTAGAGACACTAAACGTTTATTCAAGTATTTTTCTGTTTTACAAATCTGCACTCGCTATGCAATTGCCAAAACGCAGTGTATAACACCGCACTGACCAGGAATATTACACACTGTTATTATTCTAATATTATTATTATTTACACACTTTGGGCGGGGCAGCAAACTCCGACGTAAAATCCAACGCCGCTAAGACTGCAAAACAAACTTGCATATAGAAAATGTATAAAATTGACATATATATCAATAAACTTACTGTTGTGTGCAGAAAAATGTAGAATTAAGGAATAGTTGCATGCCCCCCACATCTGGAAATACGTGACAGTCGTTCAGTAATCCGCACCTCCCATCACCGCTGCTCGTGCAGCAATAGTATTCAGCAACTTGAATTCCCTTAAGGCAAAACATTTACATTTGAAACCACAAAGTACCCAAATAACGTGCTTAAAATTATGATGTTACATGATTAGCTCCAGCCACCCTGTATGTATTGGATACGCCAAAATCATCTACTATTTTCAAAACGCTATCAGCAGCAGCATCCGCCCAAGAATTTTGTGTTTGGTTTATCCAGTATGAGTTGGCTGTGGATGATGTTCCGCATACGCTCTTGCTAGTTGACCTTCTACTTAATGTAATGAACCGCAGCAAGGCGACTGACCTCATTTGACGCATTACTCGATATTTCAATTGTTCACCAATTAAAGTTGGAGCGGATGGTGCAAAGGACGCAATTCGTATGGTGGTAGATGGAGCTAATGTCGTGGTTGTGGGTTTAGCTCCAGGTAAGGCTGGAATGGGTGGTGGGTATGGAAGTATTGGAGAGAATTGAGTTTGATTTAGATCCACTAGATTGTTTGTGGGGCTCATTGGTGGCCTGGGTCGATATTCAAGGTGTTTTCTAACATCAGGTCTAACTAATGGTGGCAACCAATAAGGAATTGAAGTTGACGACTGTGTTGGGTGTGTCCTGCACGATTGGGTCGTTGACCCTCACGTCTATTTGAGGTGAAAGTGGGGGCGGCATGAAATTCTTGGTAAGCAAACATTCAATACCAGGTGGAGCCTGACACAAAACTGGATTGGAGGCCCTGACGTCGGACATGTTACTGCATTGGGATGAATTACAATTGACAGTTCCTAGATGGAATTTTTGCACAAAAGTGGACGCTGCTTTCAGGCAAGAGACACACTCAAGTTCTTCGGAGGTCGGAATTGTAGAGCAAGGACATCTGGCGAGGGCAGTTGGGTACACGTATTTTTGAGCACATGAGCAATTCAATCCAGAGTTCGTACTGGGAGGAACCACAACTACCAGTGAAGTGTACGGGGTCACAAATCTAAACTGGCATTTCAGACATTTTGTAATTATGGACATCCAAGTCAATATATACTTAGTCATGCAATTAACCCATTTAAATGTAAATCATAGTTTGTTATGAACGATATGTATACCTAATAAGTAGATTCAATTTTGAATATATTGAATAGATTTTGAATACCTTCAAGGCTAAAGTTGTCGCCTTTTCTTTCGGTGGTACTGGTGGTTTTGGTATTTCTTCAGAAGATGTTGACATATCATCTTCGCTGCTAGTCAATGGTTCCACTGTTGAGTTTCCAGCCATAATCCAATGCTACAAGTTGCGAGATGGTAAGATACGCCCACAGGCGTTCCATAAAGTCATCGGAGTAGCGTTGACCAGTAGGAATATCAATTATTGTTGGGCTCTTAATTACAGTAGTTCCGTTTACGGATGTGCCATATATCTCAACTTGGAGGGGATTCTCTGGAATTGGACCAGTGCTAGAACCGGAGCCAATCTTGCCAGCCACAACCAATTCCTTGCCATTAAAATACATGTCAAAATCTTTTTGCGTCGTTTCACTTATCCCGTAATGCTGTGAGGTATAAATGAATTTAACACGTGATAGGAGTGGAATTGAAATGTCCATAATGAAATTTTTCAATTGTAAAACCGTATCGGAGTCCTCGTATATTTTCCGAGCAAATCCGTGATTCTGGAGCGAGAGTCTTTGTAATAGATTGTAATCAGCTTGCTTTCCAAAGGAGAGTGAGAATATGGGTACTCCTTCTGTGTTTTTTTCTTTAATAGATTTTAGAAGTGGCTCTGTTTTATGAATCCCAACATTTGCTTGGCCATCTGTTAGAAATATAATCAGACTTCGGACATTGGGGGGTAGCTTGCTTCCTTGCCCTCCAGTATTGGTTGACTTGACTGCATTTGATATCCTAAGTGCTTCCTCCAATCCTCCATGTATATTTGTCCAGCCTCGTACATTCGCAGCAAGTTTCTTAATGAATCGTTGTGCGCTTGCCATGTGTTTTGCCGTTGCTTTAATTGGAAGGGTGAGATTAGCTTTGGATCCTTTGAATGGAGTCCAGCTTTCTACTTTTGATTCAAATGTGACGATGCTGATGTAGTTATTTTCATCCAAGTCCATGTCATCAAGGATTTCCAGCATTGCTTCTTTCAATTGTTCCATTCTCCTTCCCAGCATCGATCCACTCAAATCCAGAACAAATATGACGTGTTGGTTGAGCTTGGGAATTGATTTTGGACTGAAGAAATGCACAAAGTATCCATGTCGCAGCTACAAAAAATACATGTAGGGGAGACTGGGGACAATTGTAACACTGGCCCGCATTTGGAGTACTGTGGATCGATCGAGCCCAAACTTTTTTTGTAGGTCAATATTATGACCTTACGTGACCTTCCGCAAGGACCAACTGATTTTCTTCACCCAATAAAAAGTTAAAAAATAAAAACGTTTTTTCCATGTGTTTCCCAACGTTTTGGACCTTCACTAAAAGTTGCACAGCTTAGCCGAGTTTTAGTTTTTCGTAAAACTATTCGCATGGTGCTGAAAAGCCAAGTATTTCTTCAAATGTACATGCTTGCAACACAATTTTAGCTTATACTCTTCAAATTCTATAATATTTTGAATTTTAAAACCGGAACGGGGACAATTGTATAACAATGCAAATAGTGGGTAGTTCAAGTTTGCAAAAATCGTGGTCTTCATGCACTATATTACATCCTAAAATCCATGGTCACAATCCGGAAAACAGTTATACCACCAGAGAACCAGAAAAATGGCATAGAATCGGCAGCAAATCGAGAAACAGCGAGAGAAACCTAAATTTACATCCATTTAGCATGAGTGTTACAATTGTCCCCATAAGGTGTTACAACTGTCCCCGGCATGGGGACAATTGTAACAAAATAGATGATGTTGGTTTAAATTAATTTACAAATTAATCAACAATGTTTCTGGCAAGTAAGCAGGCTTAAATCACAGCCAACTAGTGTCCCAACAATGCGTGATTTTAAAGTTTTTCATTTCCTCGCATGGTTGGGCGGCAGAAGCTCCTTAGTGAAAAGTGTTACAACTGTCCCCGGTCTCCCCAACTCTTGAATGGCACACTACCTACAAATTTCAGTAGTCTAATTTTAAATTTAAATTCACCAGTATTTCTCCAGCATCCGAAGCACTATTTGTGTTATACTGCACTATGAATTTGCCCACGACGTTGTTTGCCACCACATTTATTTTATCCGTTTCAGTTGGGCCCCAATGGATTTGGACCTCATTTGGTGTCGGAGTATTGATTTCCACTTCTTCGTTATCAACTGCAGGAAAAAAGAAAGATAAAATAGGTGACAGACTTGATAATTCAGTTGGGCCCCAATGGATTTGGACCTCATTTGGTGTCGGAGTATTGATTTCCACTTCTTCGTTATCAACTGCAGGAAAAAAGAAAGATAAAATAGGTGATAGACTTGATAATTTATAAAATGTAAATTTGCTATTGCGTAGTGTGTTTACGTATAATTGGAAAGGTTGTCCTTAATAGAAGTACATTGTATCAGGTTAGATATATAAGTAAGATGGAGAAAAGGGCAATCTGTCTAAATAAACGTACTAAAATCATCTCGTAGTGTGTATACGTATAATTGGAAAGGTTGTCCTTAATAGAAGTACATTGTATCAGGTTAGATATATAAGTAAGATGGAGAAAAGGGCAATCTGTCTAAATAAACGTACTAAAATCATCTGGAGAAAGGAGGGTGTCATTCTGCAGAATAGGCACACGTACGTCTGTGATTTCTTGGAAATCATGGATATTTACCCATACCTTGTAGTCTTTTGGATTAAGATCCTTAATCTGCATTATGCATTTTAATTAATTCGCATACTTGCGCATAATTTTTCAATTAAGCACTTACCTGATCAGGAACAATGTATATAGTATGCTCGTAGCGCCCGTTCTTCACGGGTACGAGTTCTTCGTATTTCAAATGGAAATCAGCAATTGATCCCGCTTCTATATTCAGACTTACCCGAAATGTTTGGGAATCTCGAGCACTAACAATAGATTAATATAATTGATTTTTAGCGACTCCGCTCAACATTGAAAAACAGTTAGTAGCTAAAATACAAAAATGCAATTTACAACGCCTCGGATTGAACCAATGCCCCTGTCTCTCCTCTTGTTTTAGCTGCGTTGTAAGTAGCGGATGCATTAGCACGTTCTGTGACATAGGCAGGATATTGCTTGTCATTCACCGTACTAAATATATATAAAATGTCTTTAATTTAGCGCATAAGAGAAGGACGCCCATGATTACGTACATGATAAACTTGGAAATGAACGCTGAGGAGGGCAAGATGACCTTGAACGTGACCTCTTGAGATAAAAGTTGATTATGGTTTACGACAAGGCAAACAACGGACGTGTGACTATACCGAGAGCGAATGTCTGACGTCACTTGGAACTTTAATATTTCTGCTTTACCGCTAATAAAATTCTGAAATCCAGTAATCATATTATGTATTAGTGTAATATACGTTGTTTACTTCTTAATTAATTGTTTTATGGTTTACTTGAGGAATGGGCGTCCAAAGAGAGCCTCCAAACGCAATTGGTAAAACAACAATAAGGGCAATTAGCAAGTGGAAATGTGTGAGTGCAAACATTACTGCGACTATATGACAAAGAGCTGGGGGAGAAACTGACAAAATTATGCATCCGTTCCACAGGTCAAGGAAGATTTGTCTATTCCTAATACCACTGGCGCAATTGCAAAATGATTTCTTGAGAAATTTGATGAAGCATACGTGCATTAACATTGGTTGAGGATTAAGCTTTTCTGCGAAACCAAGATAATCCTTGACCCACACCACAGATCTCACATGTGAGTCATGTAAACTATAGACAAATGCAAATAACATTAAGGGGCGTATTTCCATCTCCAAGTTTGGCAAACTCGAGCACCCAAGCCATACCCAACTCGCAATTTTGAATTCCCAACTCAGACCTAACTGCCAATTTTTTAATGTCAAAATAGGCAAAACGGCAACAAATTTTGGTGGTGAAATTGGCAAAATGCGCTAGACAGTGATCAATTAAAATACAGTTAAATTTAGTTTTTTCTACGTATTAACCCTCAGTAAATCATACAAACTAGTAAATTAATTAGATTATATTATTTCTAAGCATTAACGCACAGCAAACAAATAATTCAACTGAAGTTGGATTGCACATTTTGCTTTTTGCCATTTTCCCAATTTTGTCAATTTTACCAATTCCAATGAGTGCTTTGGTGTCAAATACGAACCTTGCATCTGTGCTTATTGCAACATATTCCAAGGAATAGCACTTCTTACGACCAGATCAAAATAAATAGAATCCACAAAGAGGAATCAAATCTACACTTTTTGCACAAATCTAGGTTAGAGCCAATATAATTTTGTAAGTACATCACATTTGTTGAAATGTTGCGATTGAAACTAACACTATGCTCTGACATTAAAATCTATCTAACACTTAATTACGCAAATAATCTGCCGTTTCCGTGCGTTCGACGTTTGTTCTTTTTGTATCCATGGCGTCATTTTCACAATTTGCACTTTTTAAATGCTTTAAAGGCGCGGGCGATACCATAACACGGCGCAATCGTAAACAAATTGCAAATACAATTAAATTGAGTTTATTTTATTGATGACGGAGGTTGGGTGTGTTTTTGCTTCGAGTTTATTTTGTTGTTTAAATGTGTAGTTTTATGGGAGATATGTGTGGTTTTATATTATATTTTATTTTATTTTGTGGACCATCTCCCCGGGTTGAGTATTCCTCTTGGGTTCAACTGTAGGATGCGGCTTTCTTGCCTGCTTGCCCTCTTGATCATGGTGGGCAAAACACAGCAGTGCTTTCTCCACCAAGATCAATTCCAATGACAGCATTTTTCCGAACTGATTCCTGGATGAATTTTGTGTTAATGTGGCAACATCTCTCATGCCACATTTGAAGCTTAGAATTTTCACTTCTAGCTGCAAATGCTGTGCTCTTCCCGTGCATAAATTTCATTATGTACATATTGTTCATGGGATACGCTGAAGGTCCAGGAAGCTCATTGGGCCCAATGTATTCGGTCTTGTTCGCAGTTCGGATAATTGTGTATCCTTTTTGCGCCATGATGGACTCAGAAAAGAGATTAGCGGCGCCAGGAATATGCAATACATCTAGAATCACACAGTCCTGCCACTTGTTGTCCATGTATGCCAATACAGAGACTTCCCCAGATCCAATTGCATAGACCGCTTTCTGATCTATGAGAAAGACCGGCTTCGGTTCCTCAAATTCTTGGAAACTGGTAAACCACATTCTGTTTCCGCAGATGTGCTGACTCGCTCCTGAGTCGCTATACCAATATTCACATACCTGATCTCCATTGCGAACCATGAACGCTGTTCCAGGTCTATCTTTTTTATTTGTTCCAGTTGTCCGCTTGAAGTCCCATGACTTTTCTCCATAACTGGACTGAAACCTGTTGGCAGCCATGAACGCTGTTCCAGGTTGCCTCTGGCATTGGTCAGATTGAACTTGGGCGTGGGGCTTTTGTACATCTTTGCTTCTGCACTCCCGTGCCCAGTGTCCCACTTTACCGCATTTAGCACATTTAGTCCTCTTCTTCAGCTCCTCAATCCTTCTTTTGGAGTTAGCCTTGTTCGCCTGCCCGTTATTTGAATGGAATGCTTTTGTCTGGGATGACTCCTTCACGGATGCAGCTGCATGAGTCGATTCCAGATCCTCCTTTCTAAGTCTAGAAAGAAGGTACGCCATTGTTTGGGAAGCATCGGGAACGCTGTCCCATGCCTTTTTGAACGCCCTGTGTCTTTCATCAGGGAGAGCCGAGACAATTTTGGTAATTGTCGTGGTGTCATCAATTGCCACGCCCATCTGATTGAGATGACGCTGAAGTTGCTCAACTTCAGTGTACATTTCAACCAATGTCTTGTCTGCCTTATACGCATAATTGAGAAAGGCGGACAACGTATGTTGCTTGTTTAATGCGCTACTATCGGAATGGATACTTGTCAGTCGATCAAACATGTCTTTAGATGTAGCGCAGCTGTATACGTGATTGGTATTGACAGCATTCAAAGTTGGAACAATGAACGCTTGTGCCCGGACATCCTGCTCCTCCCATTTTGTAATGTCTGCGGCAACAGCTGTGGGTTTTGGTGTAGTGCCACTAACCACTTCCCATAAGTTTGCAGCCTTCAGTATCAGCGAGATTTGCAGTTTCCACTGCTCAAAGTTGTTTTCACTCAGCTTGATCACGTGCGTCGTGTTCAATTTTACGGCACTGCTTGTAGCCATAGCGAAACGCTTAGTTCCAACAATTTAGCACCAAATGCCACTTCAGATCACTTAACTCTGTTCTGATTTAGATTTAACCACTTTTACAAAACCATGCTTTGAATTAAATCTACTCGCACAATTACTCGATTGATCACTAACCACGCTCTGCTACCATGTTATGATAATTGAGCAACTCCGAGATTTAATGCATTAAGATTTATTGAAGTGAAATTGAATCATGGAAATAAGAACAATGTGTAGTAGTGGATAGCTACTCAGTGAAATGGTGTCTCGATTACAACTCAAGGGATCGCACTCAAACTTAACTAGATAAGAGAGGGTCTTTTATAGTCCCTCATAATCAAGCTTATCATACTCTTACACTACATGGATTTCATGAGTGAACACTTGTACAGTACAAGACAGGACAAACAGTATGACAATAACACGTGGAAAGAAAACAGGCTAAGAATCATAACAAGAGCAAAAGGTCAATCTTAACTAAATATGAACAAGAATTCTGTTATTCTAACAGAATGTCATATTTTTAAAAAACCCGTCCAAAATTGTGAAGTACTCCGTGAATTCTGAGCTATCCGCTCCTGCAAGACTAAATCCATTTGAGGAGGGTTTGTTAAACAATTTCTTACATTTATACATTAAACATTTTACGGGGTATAATTTTCTTAGCAAACTACATAATTTGATTAATGTTTCGGAATCAACAGCATTTGAGGACATATTTAACAACGCTTTTATTTCAGACAAGCTTTTGATTACTATCTGTAATCTTCTTCAGGTCTTTACAAAATTACACAAAAGAATCACTAAGGAGTGCTCAAAAAGTTAATTGGTTACTTGTTGAGGTTTACATCTTAATTTGTTATCATGCCTACCAACCACATCTTAAGTTAAAAAGCTGACAAGTGTTGCGCACCATATAGAGTTAACTGGAGCTCCTCTGGAATTATTCATTTTGTTATCTGTTGCTCGGATCATCATGGCTTCTTTGTTCTTACGAAATGCTAACCGAGATTATTTTAGCAATAACTTGTAGCTGTTTGGATTTACATAATTTGACTTAGTTTAAATAAACAAACTATAACCACTAGTATTAAAAGTTGATGATGATATATTGATACTTGATATTATAACTCAGATGATCCGATTTCGGCGGAAGATAATGCAGAATCCAACGACGGAGTAGAGTCCATCTTTACCACAGGAAATGATTCTGTCGAACAACTGGGTACAGAAACGACGCCACACAGTGGTTCACCCGCAACCAGGGATATTTTACTGCAGTTTGGCCAATTGACTGTGGACAATCAGGCAAAATCTATTTTTATCTTTATGATTTCTCAATGATTCTCAATGGAATATTAACATCATTGCCGCTTCATTGTGTAGTATGCCATTAATACTCAGCCTGCCGGATTGGCGCTTATAATCAACAATTTGAATTTTCCTGTTGGAAATGGGCAGTACACAAAGAGAGTTGGAACAGAAAAGGATGTCCAACGTATGCGAGAGTTTTTTCTGCACCTGCGCTTTGAGCTTGTAGTGAAGACAGATGTGTACTCCAAGGTTGGCGGGTACCTAAATTTTTCAATTTCAAATTGTAAATCATTGTTTTTACTTTGGCATTTACATTGGATGCACGGGAAAAATTGCACCGATGAGTCAGCAAGTCAGTGAGAATGCGTTTATGCTGCTGGTGTATGAATCGCGGCAAAACTAGTACACCACCCCCCTGTCTGTCGAAAACTGCCCATGGAGTAAAAACCCTTTAGCAAACAAAGTTTCTACACAAGTGTGATCGACTGTGAAAGTTTCAGGCGAATCCGTGTGTTGCACCTCAAGTAGTTCCCTCGTGAGTCCAACGACACTTCATTTGTCCGAATCCATTCCGCGGTTCCGGAGCAGATAGATCCCATATATATTCACAATTTCACCGTCGTTATAGGGTACCCGATATTAGATAATATCTGTGCCACTTGTGCCAGTGGAATTCAAACATCCAACTCACCTCTGGAGGAAATAGAGGGGGGACCTCGCTCTCAGGACTCACAATGCTAGTCTCCCCCTGCATTTGCGTATTCCCCCCTGTACACATTTGGCGGTCCACCTACGCTTGCAACAATTTGAGTCTCTCCGCCTGACCGGAGCTGGCTTTGACGTCGAGGCGATTCCCCCTTTTGGGCATCACCTAGTTAGTGGGCAGGAAAATAAATTTGTAGAATTTGTCACACAAATTATAGGCAAACATTTTTTTTTAAATTTCCAAATTGCAAAAAACAATTCAAAAACTCATGTGTTTCCCTCCGGTTTTCCAAAAAATTATAGAACCAAATAAATTAAATTTCGAGCAAGAATCACTTTGAAATTTGGAGATCCGTGGAAGAGCTGCGGGGATTTTTGCAATTATTAGAGCAGCTGCATGCTTGCATGCGGCTGCCTTATACAATGATGTTGGCGTACGGTGGCGTCGTCGTCGTCGTCGTCGTCGTTAGACGCTAGCCTGTTTGTTTTAGGTCAGATTCACTTGAAACTTGGTATGCGAGGTCTTTAGGGCATAGCTCCCCTCGAGTT
>JAAXYW010002954.1:0-13262 GCA_036851895.1 Orthonychiurus folsomi | reverse complement strand
ATTAAGACCGGCCTTAACTAACCAACTTAATTAATACCTTAATTAATACACTAATTTAGATAATATAGTTACTCATATGTAACAATAGCACTCATAAACATGGAATTTGTAAAGAAGGCACTGGCGGTGATACTGGAAGTGACAACGGCGGCGGTACTGGAGGTGGCACTGGCGGTGATACTGGAAGTGCCAAGGGCGGCGGTACTGGAGGTGGCCGTAGCTGTGGTATTCGAGCTCTGCCAGACTATTTCGTACAAATTTGGGGTGGACTCCTCTTGGTCGTCATTGCTATTTTTTCCGGCTCCTTCATGTTCATCGCAGCCCAGTAACCATTCCGCCATACAACCCTTCTCGTCAGTACGGATATACCTAAATTTCTGTGGCATCACATTATCTTCAAGATGACCCCTAATCTTAATTTGATTTCCAACTGAAAATAATTTACGCACTCTGTAATCCTGACTTTATTGCAACAGTCAATGATGTTAGCAGCCACTGCAACCAAATACGCCCGGTATGAAATTGATATGTTATAAATATTAAATATGAGTACTATAATTAGCAGCGAGCAGTGTTGAAGCATGCAATTTGCAATGAGTTATAAATAATACAGAGTTGTGTGGAATAAATTTAATAAAAAAGTGAGTCGGTGGAGTACTCAGCTTCAAATATAAACATATTTAAAGAAACCAAAAAACTGTTCATATGTTATGCTTTTCTTGATGTTATAAAAATAAATGTCTCGGCACCACAGCTCATGAATAAATTTTCATAAGCATTCGCAACTAGCTGACTGTAAAACTGAATATTCATTTGAGCTACAGTAGCTACTATGTATTATTGATATTTCTAAAAATGTGTATGTACTTTTAAGCCACATTATTATTAGCATACTCAGCACTATGCCAATTGTTGCGTATTTAAATACACGGTTAAATCATGAATGGCCCTGGTCAGATATCCACTTGGCTGGATAAATGGTAAGTAAAAATAACTAAATGAAGAGCAAAGTAACGCCAACAAAGTAGGAACACGTGGTTTTTAACAATCCGTCAAATGTTTCGTCAAGGGTTGTTTTCCCAAATCATTTGTATACACGCTGTAAAACCCATGTGAATAATATGCTAACACCCATTCCAACAATGATTTCACACCTTCATTCAAAACGAAAGGAACAACGGATTCGAGCACCCATACATCCATCCTCAGATTTTCCATTTGATTTGAGTGAAAAGAAACAGGAAACCGAGGAAGTGACCAAAATGTCCTTTTCCTCGCCTTTGGTTTGAAGTTGAATAGATTTTGGTTTTGGAGGATCTCTCAAGAAAGAGGATGGAAGAGTCAGCCCCCCTCAAACCTGCTCTCAATCACAAGTCCATTGTTCCATTTGATTGTGAGAGTAGCCATGGATTGGAATACCGCCTTCGGAACCGCCCAGGTCAAAGTGAATGCGCTAACGACTTACCATATAGGCTTTGAACACGTGTGAGCACATTTTTGGAACCTTTCAAATTTGGAAACCAAATAAGTACATTTTCAGTTCAGAATCTTGTTATAACTGGCGATTTTATATAGCACACTAACCCGGATGCCGGAAGGATTATTTTAATTTCAGCTTACTATAAAAGACTTATCTGCAGTTAAGTGTTCGGTGAGGTTAGAAAGGAGTGGAATGCTTCGAACCTCTTTGGTTCAGCTCGTCGGTTTGTGACATGATGACAATGTTGTATGTTCCAAAGTGCCAGTAAACCATATGTAGTACTAAAGCGTATATTGACTCAGGGATTAACCACCACTTTGCTGTATTAAATAACCCGTGGAATGTGCGTTATGCTGCCAAATAAGCTCTAGATTAGGAATAAACTTGGTGTTTAGTGCAAAATACTAAAAAGCCGTTCCAAATCCATTAAATGGACCCACAACCGAGTCAAGCATACCTTTTGTAACGTTTTCACTCGTTTCTTTTCAAAGTACAAAGTCAGAGGAAATTACCAAAATCCATTTTCTTGGAGTTGAATGGCAATTGGGTTGAGGGATTCTTACGAAAGAGGGGAGATTGATTCAGCCTCTCTGCCAAGCTTGCTCTCAGTCACAAATCCATTGTTACATTCAATTGACCCACAAACCGTATACTCCAATACCGCCTTCTCACCGCCCAGGTCAAGCTCGCTCACTCTTTTTGTGATATTTGTCTCCGAGTCCGAATGTTGACTTATTTTCAGATAGAGTTTTCTAGTATTCAAAAGCCAAGAAGTATTTAGTGGCAGATTTGATGTCAGGCTTCTTGACATCTGTAAATAATCCGTGCCTGCAAAAACCTGACAAAAAGAGTGGCTGAACGTCACAAGAACATGGTTTACCACGGCAAATCATTTCTGGTTTATTTTTTACTGTTTATCTATTAAACTAATAAGTGGGTTTGAAACGGAAGTGAACTGCTAATAAACTCAATCATAAGTCAGTGCAGAGTCGATTCGTAAATTGTAATACCATTAATATTAAGTTAAAATGGTGTTAGATAACAATTTGGCTCAAGTCCAACTTTATGTGCACCCCAATGCCTCCAATCAATGCTGGAAAAGTAAAAATCCTTCGCAAGTTTTAAACGTTTTATCAGAGCCGTCGGTGCCTTTAAAATATCATATCTAAAAATAAAATCTTTCCATCTCTTTAACCTTAACGCAACGCCACTCATTTAATCTAGTAATACTTATTATACTAAAACACTTACAAACACAGTTAACAAAGCTTCTAATTTTCGTTAACACAGAAAGGCAAATAATTCCCGGATTTAGTTTGAATTTCCACTCAAATTTGTACATGAAAATAAAGTGGCTGACGGTTGGCAGTGCGGTGCGGTGGCCAATAAGCACTCAATTACCACACCGTCGCGTCCGTCAATTGGATCACATTGCATTGCATGTAGTCAGTCAGAAGAAAAAAACTAGTCAGCCTTTTGGGACTGGCAAACCACCCCGAGTGTGAATAGGTTGAATGGAGGAATGCGAGCATCTGGTCCTCTTGTGTGGCTGGGATTCGTGGGAACTTTCCTCGGCCTCGGATTCCCACGCACAGTCACCATCTGCCTCGTGCTCAACACACGCTCGGCACGACGACGACGACGGAAGGTGGGCAAACAACAATTACACACAAAACATTCATTCACTCACGTCCTGGATCCCTTTGTATGGATAAATGCATAAATGTCAATCCGGATTTTATCCTTTGTGGTTGTGATACGACGGATTTATTTAAAAGGCGTGGCTGAATAACTTTCAATCTGTATCTTTTCAATGGCTTGGATTTTAAATGGAAATTGAAGGATTTGGAAATCCTTCGTAGCAATTTTGAATTAAAGTTTGAATTTCAATTCTAGGATTCGTTGGAATCGGTCCGTGTAAATGTGCATGTCGTAGTCATAGTTGAGTGTGTGGCTTAGAAAAAATGTACAACAAGGATGACATGCTACATGCAGCATCGCTATATATTATTGAAATGAAATGAACAAACATATTTACTTTAATAAAGTCAGAGAATACATCTATTACACCGCATCAAGACGGAGAAGTTAAAATTACCTGTTGAGATGTACGTTCATACTATCATAACATAATTAATTACTGAACGGCGTTGAACTTTAGAATAAAAACATCGAACCCAATCAAGCAGGACATTTTTTCGTCGAAAAAATCTTAACTCGATTTTGCCAGATTGTACGTAACGTGCATCGGTACATCGGTGAGGAATGCGACTTTTCCCCTGCAAATCCAATTGTTTAAAAATTACATGAAGGAGAAATGCCTAATAGTCATAAAAATGTAAATGGTTCATTTGCTGGATCACATTTAAAGGATCGACGACAAACAAATCAGTCGGAGGGATGAAGTGCCTGTGCTGGTGCGGTGAGATGAGTAGGTTATTTAATTGGAGGTTGGAATGCACGCTCCACACCTGACGTCTCCTCCATTCACTAACCTCAGGTGCGCTCTTTTCGATATTTCAATCCTTGGAGTTGTACAATGGAGTTTTGTTTTCTGAATGAACGCATCGTGCCATCGCCATGTATGGAATTTTACATACAAACAGATGGAAATTTGCTTGCTCAATTGAGAAGTTACATACATGGGGTGCAACAGGTGACAAATGCAAATTCCTGCGTGAGTTGTTCATTAAGATTTCAAAGATTTATGACGTCAATTTGAGTGGGTTAATTAAATGAGGGTTTCTCGCTTGATTTGACTTGGCAGTCGACACACAGGGAAGATGCGGGTAAACTTGTTGGAATTTAAATGTAGTAAATAGTTCATAAAATTCTGTGTAATGTTGGCTTTAAACGTCTCACTAAAGTTTAAGACAACTTTTGGAAGACTTGGTGAAGAGGCATCTGGTTAATATTTAAATGTATAATATAAAATATATGTATAACCTGGAGTCGGCGTGCAAATGTAGATATTAACGAAAGTAAAAAATTAACTTGTGCAATTCCAAGATTACACATTTGCCTGTCATTTACTATAAGTCATTCCGTCATTTGAATAGCATTGAGTCAACCATTGAATTGAATTGGAGTTGACAATGCTTTAATTAATGTACACATTTGCTTTAAGTTTAATCGAAATCTATTTTTGAATCTAATTTTTTTGTACGCTGTACTTAATAAGTTTACGTGCACCGCACGTACCGAATTTGAGTGTTTTCACCTGAGTCGTAACAAAATGCTTTACGGTTGAGTTGAATTGTCGCTGTCATTTACTTTAAAACCGTATTTGTGGATTGACATCGACAGGCTGATAGATAAGGGAACACGAACAGAACAGACGACTGAAGTTTCTTAACAATCAATTGCCCGCTATTCAAGAGAAAGGAAATACCTTACCTTGAGAGTTTAGCTTGTAAATAAAACTAAATTGTTATTATGAGCATGGAAAGGAGCAAGGCGACTTAACACGGCTTTGTCATAAACAAATACTGCTTTGCACGTGCGTTTAGTATTAGGGTATAAAATTGGGTCTATTTGTTGCCGCAATTCACGACGGAAAGCCATAGTTGTAGCGTAGCAAGCGTAGATTTTAACAATTATCATTATTGCTACCTTCTGAATTGAGATCATCTTACGTTAAGTTAGTTCGAATGAATTACAGGGGCGCGCCTGCTCAGCAAATTTATATGTTTATGAAGTTCTTTTTAAAGAAAAAGCTACTAAAATAATTTCGGAACTACATGAATTGTCAAACCGTCAATTGATTTTTCTCTAAAACTCCAATCTGTATCGAATTAATTCCAAGCTCGTTGCCCTCTTCGTCCAATAACTTACATTAACATTCTACTGAAGGGAGGTAGAAATTAGATTGAAATTAGAAGCGGTATCGTGAAAAATGTATTGCCGGAATAATTTTCTGCCAGCTGAGTCCATTTGTATACGATTCTGCCGCCTTAAGCCTTCATTTCATTGTTAGAAACTAGTTGCAAATAAGTTTCACACATTTTTTTGCAAATACATATGGTGAAAATAAATACAAAATCAATTTCCAGTAAAATTGTTAACGCGCGTTGTTATCACGTTAGCATCAGATGTTAAGTTTAGACAAAAACTTGCTCTACTTGTCCCAAGTCCCCATTACTAAACTCCACCGCACCGTACCATCAAAGTAAATGTAGTCATAATTATTTACAAGTGTGCAAGCATGACATTGTCACTCAATGGCCAAATCCAATGGAGGGAAATTCCATTGAAAACATGAGCAGCAAGCCTCCACTCAAATCCCATTTCAAATTGTGACGACCGCACCGCACCGGGGACAACGGACAAGAGTGGAAACTTGAGAAATTCTTTGCATTGTTGAAGGGGGGAAAAGGTTGTACAATTTGAAACATTTAAATGTGACCAAATGGCAGGGAAGGAACCTTTGTCCTCCAAGAAGAGCCCTAACACCCGGTAAATAAATATCTGTCCACTTTGTGTGTGTCCCGTAAAGGATAAGTGAACAATCTTATTTACTACGGTACGTTGCGATATGGTGGAAGTCTTGCCCTTGCTGCCTTGTACAAAGTTAAAAGGCCAGTGTCATTTTTCCACACTTTACAATGTTGTATCGTTTCAGTTTGAGGGAATGATGAATCATGAGAGGGAATTGTTCGGAGATTCCTTGGATTGCTTTTGCCCACTTCTACTTTAAGACTTAAATGGGACTTTTACTGGGGGGAATGGACGGTTTTGTCCTACTTGGGCGGTGGAAAGGCGGTTTTTGGTGACCCAGGGGTGGTTGCCCAAAAGCGATGATCAACAATGATTTGAATGGAGGGCAGATTTCGGGAGGTTTATGATGCTTTGCCTTCGCCTTCTATGGATTGGAGTCAAATGGATTCTGGCCACTTCCGTGGTTTTCAAAGGATTTCCTTTGATTCCAGAATGCAGTATGGCATCTTGAATTATATTATGTGATCTTGTAGATATCTCGACTTTCATGTTAAGATTTAACTAGCTTAAAATTATTAGATGGTCAAAATTTTTGTACATGAATGCGTGTTAAGAAGATGAGTGAAAAGGAGTGCGCTGCGCTGTGCTCTGTGCAGTGCAATACGTCAAATTGGTATTGTATTTGTATTGTACAATAGAATTTTCATTAGAAATCTGTAGCCCGTGAATGAGTGGTAATGAAATTAATGTACTGACTCTTGTATTTCTGACCTCTCAAAAATCTATATAATTATTTATATGTACACGCTTACGTTATTATATTTTTTTTTTGCGAGCGAGATATGTGCTTTTCAGGGCATTGCAATTTTAAGTTGCAAGTCGTGGAGAATAAGTAAATTTTAACATTAAATGAATCAAATTTAAAGTAGATTGCATGGATTTCGGTTACCACGTCAGTCAATTTGCAGCGAACGAATTAAAAAAGTTCCATCTCTGATTCAATTCCTTTCAAAAAGTTTGACGTTGCGTTTCGGTGCTAGATGGGTCCGGCCCAACCTGGATCCTTCAAAAACACAAACACACACTAAATTTCGAATTGTAATCATTAACGGGATTATGGGCTACACGTTAATCACTATTTGTTAGAAAATGCAAGAATTCACTTCCCCAGTCCATTAATAAACAGACAATAAACTTGATTTGGCCATTAGGTCACGTCAATTAATAAGTCTGTGGACAACATAACAACAGAGTAAACGCTCAGAAAGACAACCCATCTAGACTTGGAAAATATTGAGATTTGAATGTGAGTAAAAAATAAATCCTATAATTGAAGAAATTGCATGTACACTAATCGGCACCAACTTTTGATATACTTTTTACCAATGCCAAATTTTTCATCCAACGTTTTGATGCAACAAATGTCGAATTCTGAGGAAAAGCTCAGGAGTGTCATTGTGAGTGTCAAAAACCTAGGGGCATATGGTGCAGATAAGTGTCTATGAATATAAAAATTTCGTCGGAGCTGGAGCGCGGAATATGAAATTGGAGAATTGGGTTACAATCTTAAGATTGATAAGTGCCAAATAGAAATAAAACTAATAGTAAGATGACGTTGTGCTAATATATTACTCACATCACATCGAGGTGTCAATGCCACTTTTAGTTTATTTGACTCAACACATAATCGTGCATCCGGATCGTATCTATAATTTAACCTTGGTTTTTTGAGTGGTTTAGGCTGATTTTAGTAGTACGTATTGCTGGAAAGCGATGATTGATTATGCATTCGGTGCGCAGGCATTGGTGCATTAGTACTTGAGATCTGAATAGAATTTACGCTACATAAGTTGAAGACGTAATGCATTCGTAGCTGAGAATAGGAAAGAATTGATTGAATTAGACTTGGTTTATTGAAGTACATTTCTATTTACTTGTCCCGTCCCACAATCCAAATCATAAGTTCATATTATCACACTGTATTTCCCTTTCTATTTGGACTAGGGACTCCAGACCTGAGTTCTTTGTCAATTTTGTAGTGTAGCGCATCGAATTTTTCCACCAAGGCTTCTGCCCAACTAATATTCGGGAGGACATATAATTCAATGTAAAAGTCTCCTAGTATTTGCCTACATTTCTGGTTAATTCACTTTTATATAATTTAACAATTATTGACAAAATTAGATTATGATTTCCTCATTGAACATTTGCTTCCCAGCTATTGCAGTATTTGCAGTGCAAATCATTTGCGTACGTGCAATTCCTTATGGTCAAAAAATTAACAATCGTGATCGTGTCTTTTGTGCATTTGAATTAGCAAGTGTTTTGAGCAATATATTTAAGCATGGTGATATTAATCTGTACTTAGACTCAAATTCTCATGATCACTGCTCAAACTTTGAGCCAATCACCACCCCCCTAACAATTCGAACACATGAATTTCTCCTACGAAACATTTCATTGACTCCAACGGATCAAACTCGAAGACCTCATCATAAACTGTCACCAATGATCCACGTGATCTCTAATTGGGAATTACTTGAAGTATTCAACAAACTGGTTGTCATTTACCAACTGTGGTCATCATTTGAGAATAATTTTGCATTCCTCATGTTGGACGTTTTCGTCAACGAAGAATTTCGGCATCCAAAACCCATGCAAAGTTTTATAGTTTCCTCCAAGAAATCCAATCACATTTTTGCTCGTCTGATTTGTCCCTACATGAAAACTCCTCCTCAAATTGAATTAGGCCCAAAGACTACAACTCCAACAACAATGGCAAAATTTATTCAAAATCAAACATCCAATTTGAAAGGATCAAAAGTCATTGTTGTCTCCACAGTGTCTGTGCTTAAACGAGAATCTTATTTTGAATTAGGAAGTCGATACTCTTTGTTTGGTTTAAATGACATTTTTAAATACTACAATGATCCATTGTTGACCACGTGGTCAAATATTGGGAATCATGAAGGATTTGTCATTCGAATGATGGCAGTCAAATACAATTTTACTATTGAACACACAGAATCTGTACTAGACGCTGTTGGGCCAATCGGTCAAAAATTCCCATCCATTTTGACAGAAGTTCGATTCAAAGACACAGGCTGGACTTATTTTCGACCATCGGTTGCAACCCACGAAAATCGGGGTGGATTTTTTACTTGCAGTTTACCCAATAAAAACTACATTGACGTATTATCGTATCTACTTCATCCTTTTTCAACATTGGTTTGGATATGCGTATTGTTAACGCTCTTGATATTTACATTTATTTTTTGGGGAAAAATAAGGGGTAATAACTTCACGTTTTTTATAATTACATTGGTTGAACAAGGGGATCCTCCACGTCGGCGTGGGCGTGGTAGGTCAAATGCTACGACAAGGTCACGGTCTGGTGACCCCACGCTGAACCTGACTAACGCTAACGCCGCCCTTGGTTTATTTGCAATTTGGTTTTTCTTCGCCCTCACCATTATTAATTCCTACAAAGGGAAATTATCCTCTGAACTCACCCGCCCTTGGGGAAAAGGCAAAATTGATACTTTCCAACAAATCCTGGATTTCAATTATCAAATTGTATCCCTCGCCCCGGACTCAGGTGATATTACATTTCAAATTAGGACTCGTCAGTATCGGGAAATGTTTCCAAATTCAACCATTTATGGACGACTGGACGACAGATTGGAAATTGTGAATAAATCCGGAGTCCAATTGACGAACATGTTATTGGATCAAACACAAAGAGTGGCGGTGATTTGGGATGCGGAACAATATAATGAATTGAGTCAATTTATACGTTTCAAAATTGGGGATGAGCGATTTACAGAGATTTGTAGTATTGGGAGTGAAACCTTGTATCCTACTATGCAGGCATGGCATTTGAGTCCGCATTTATTTGGTCCATTTAATGGATTCCTACGGAAATTCATGGAAAGTGGAGCCCATGAATATTTACGAATTCATTTGGAAAAAGTTAGGCTTGCATTTAAAAAGTGCTGCGAGATTGGGGGTGGAGGTACAGGGGGTCAGAGAATATTCAAGTACAGGGATCAAATTGTGGAGACGACAAAAGATGGACCAAAAGCATTGAATTTGAATTCAAATGTTATGGTGATTTTTCATGTCTATGGGTTTTGCGTGATGTTAACTGTGGTTGCCTTCATTGGGGAAATTATAAGCTTGTTTATATAATGCTGTGTTCATTCCATACATTGTTATTTTCCAGCCATATTAAATAATCTACTAGTCAATTTTACTCAACCTTGTGATTGTGAAAATTTTATCACTATTCCATGCTCTGGCACTTGAGTTTTAGATTTGAAATTAAGTTTACTATTTAAGAACCTCTATTTTCTTTTGTTTAATGTGAAAGTCATATTGCATTGTAAAAGGCATGCTTTCGGTGAAAATGGAATTTTTAACACTAGATTAACGGATTCTATCAAAGTAAAACTGCCACATTTCACGAAGACGAAGACGATACATATTTTTATAATATTACCGTTTAAGTGCAAATAATGTTTAGATTGTGTTACTTGAAAGTCGTGAAAGAAAGTTGAAAATCTACCCGGTTCGGTAGTGTTGACATCGTCGTCCGGGATACACACTTGGAACAACAGGTTTGATCAATAGTTCATACCAGCAAGGTTCAAACCACTACCAAATGAAAACCGAAAGCGAACACACACACACAACTTGAAGTTCATTTCTTTACTTTTGGACGACGACGACGACCTGACGACTTGACGACAATAAGTGGAAAATTAAAAATGGAAAATCTGTCACAAATCCATCGCAGTAGTGAATCGCTCGTATCCTTACGGGAAGAATTGGGCAAGGAAAAATTTAAGAGTGAGCACTACCGCTTAAATTATGAACGAATGAAGACCGCGTATATACAGTAAGTAATTATTGCACAATTTATGCAAAATTTCGAAAATATGATTTACATGTTATAACTCCAGGATTCGCCAATTTGTGAATATGAAAAATGATCCAGCAAATGAAGTTGACAAAATTCCCGCTTCAACAGCAGACAAAGGAATCCAGGTTACACAGCCAGCATGTACAAATGGTAATATCAACATTGAAAAAGAAATTAGAAAAGAAATTGCTACGGACCCAAGTGATGACTTCAAGGAAACGGGTTACTGGAAAAAGATGTACATTCAAGCAATTGATGATTATCAGAGATACAAAGCAGAGATGTTATTTGTAATTGAATCCGATGCAGTTTTACTGGATGAAAAGGTACGTCCGTCCATGCATGAGTTTTAAATAAGTAAAACAATCTACATTCCGTTTTGGTACATATAAATCCCAACCATAGGTCAAAGTCCTATTGGAAGAGGCGGAAATCAAAAGCAAGGATTTAGAAGATGAAAATACAGCCTTAGTTTCAAGTAGCCGGAAATTAAATCTAGAAAAACGTGCGCTGGAATGTGAGATTCAGGTGGGTGTAAAAATGTATAACAAATTTACTACAATTTTGACGCTTTACGAAGAAATATTTAATTCTGAATTAATTTCCCTCCAGACACTCCGGGATGAACTAGAAGAAACTCGGCAAAAACTAATACATCTTGAGCAGAAAGCATTTAACTATTCTATTTTGAATCTACAAAAAACGGAGGACAGCAATTTCTTTACAGCACCAGACAATGCAATTGCCGGACTGTCCACTGTGCGACCTTTTGTAAATTATTGTTTTTTAATGTTTTAAATAATTATTTTGTGCGGAAGCAGAATGGGACATCACACGAGCTCACTATTTACGAACTACGAGGGAAAATCTCTATACTTGAAGTACAAAATCAACATTTAGGGAACGAAGTACAACAGTTGCATACACGGAATTGCCAATTAACTGAGGAAATTAAGGCGATTTCACATGAATACGATTTGGAAGTTAAAAGATTGAAGGAATTTATAAATACATACGAGCACGAACTTGCAAAGGAAAGAGAGGATTTTGACTCTAAGATTACGGGTAAGAAATTAGGTGCTTAAAGTAAGTTTATAATGATGTAATTAACTCAAAATTTTTACCCATGCAGAAACCCAGCTAGCAATGCAAGACCAGCAAAACTTTATTGCCGAAGTGGATGTGTACATCAAAGACAGGGACGAAACTCAAACCAAAGCAACTGGCCAACTAATTTCCTACACTACAACTCTTTTGACGGAAAGTAATAAAACCATTTTGGTGAGCAAAATTATAAACATCTCTTATTTAGAATTCGTACTTAACAAAATAAATAAATGCAGTATTTAAAAAAAATTAAAATGACAGGAATTAGAAGAGAAATTAGAATCCAGCAATGCACTGAAGAAGGAGTTGAGTACAAATCTGACCACAGCCATTCAAGCCATTGACAAATTGAAAAAATTACCATCCCTTGTGCTACAATATTGTATTTGAATCGTGTACCCGGATCTATGCCACATTTTCAATGATATCACCAAAATCCACATTTTCTTCTGATGATAAATCCCCACCTGAATCAGACCCTGAACTGATTTGCGAAGAAATTAGGATAATTCTCTTTAATTTATCAAAGGATTTGGGATTTCGTCAAAACGAAGTGGAGGCCAGAATTAGAGAGC
Organism: Orthonychiurus folsomi; assembly: GCA_036851895.1. Lineage (NCBI taxonomy): Eukaryota > Metazoa > Arthropoda > Collembola > Poduromorpha > Onychiuridae > Orthonychiurus > Orthonychiurus folsomi. The sequence continues at coordinate 739 of JAAXYW010002954.1, read as the reverse complement.
TAGAAAAACACACCCGGGAAGTGGAAGCCACGATGCAAAATCAGAAGGCGGGATTATTAGATGAGTTGGAAAGTAGTTCGAAATGTAAGTTTAGTCGGTTATTTGTCTGGAATGTCAGTATTATGCTATGCCCCTGTTTAACACAAGTATATAATAATTTTTAGAAGCTGAAAACATACAAATGTTTGAATACGCAAATCCGCCATAGGCTTTTAAGAGGAACTTCAGCAGATGGAAAAGGAAAGGGACTGGATGCACATAAGAATTTGAAAACAACAATATTGAGGTCAACTGATGACGTGGTTGACAAGTACTATGAAAATATATTGAAGCAAGTTCTGAATGAAAGAAATATTTTTCTTCAGAGCAAGCATGCCAAATTCAGGGAAATACTAGAGTGTGTGGACGACTACGTCTAGCTGATTAACTAAACATTAATTTTACTAAAAATAAGTTAAATCCTGTACAAGTTATTTTTTTATCACATAAATAAATGCTAAATTTTCAACAGTTGCAACAAACGCAATCGGATTTTCGGATGATTTGTCAAAGTAGTTAGTTATCCGAGTCTATTCGAAATCTGCGAATCCATAATTTCATAACTGTTGTTATTCTTTCCGTCATCACATCTACAAGTTTTTTTGAATGGAACCAAATTTGCAATACCCCCAACATTTGTAATAGAATATTCATGAATTGTGAAATCATTTCATTTTTTCTTCACATGTTCAACTCAAGG
>JAAXYW010002953.1:0-13262 GCA_036851895.1 Orthonychiurus folsomi | reverse complement strand
CAACTCCATTGTAAGTATTGCAATTAGTAGCGTTTTCAGCAGTAATTTAGTAGCAATTAGATTTTTTTTAGTTTTAGTCTTACATGTCAATGCCGAATTCAAATTTGCCAGATGACGTTTTACAAAGCAGGCTCAATAATTTATTGTTGTATTGTATAATATCTGAACTTTTAATTTTAATTTTCGATTACTTTTAGCAAGCTCCTGTCTCTAAGCCGGAAGGAAGAACGAAGTGTACACTTATCCCTGGGGATGGAGTTGGCCCAGAAATGATGCAGGCTATGCGAGAAGTTATGGAAGTTAGTAACTTCAGTATTTAACTTTATGCTGTAACGTCACCATCATGCATGAAAAATACATGTTCGGATTCGTTTGGTTTGAAACCCTTTAGGCTGCTGGCGCTCCTGTGGATTTTGAGACTTTCTTCTTGTCTGACATCCAGTATAGTTTGAGTGCGAAGATTGAGGATGTTTTAAAATCAGTTCAGGCCAATAATATCTGTCTGAAAGGAGTTTTGGCTAGTCCTGTTACTGGGGATCTGACGTCGTTAAATTACCAGCTGAGGTGCTCACAATGACATGTTTTTGCCAGGCTTCTTTGTGCACAACTCACTTTTAGGAATTCTCTTTTGTAGGAGCAAGTTGGATTTATTTGCGAACGTTGTGCACATTAAATCTCTAGCTGGGGTCCCATCTCGTCATAAGAACTTGGATTTAATTATTATTCGTGAGCAAACGGAAGGGGAGTTTAGCTCCCTCGAACACGAAACTGTTACCGGCGTAATTGAATGTTACAAAATAGTAACCGCCGAGAAGTCCAGACGAATCGCAAAATTTGCTTTTGACTATGCCACGAAACACGGAAGAAAGAAGGTGTCGGCTATTCATAAGGCCAATATTATGAAACTGGGCGACGGTCTATTCTTGAGATGTTGTGAGGAGGTACACCAGATTTATTTTAAAGATTTAGATACTGAGAAGAGTCTGGATTGAAACGCGTTCTGTTACTTTGTTCTTTCAGATTGCCAAGCTGTACCCAAGAATTGAATTTGAATCGATGATTATTGACAATTGTACAATGCAAATTGTCTCTAATCCCCATCAATTCGACGTTCTTGTCATGGGTAACTTGTATGGTGCTATAGTTGACAATGTTGCCTCGGGAATGGTTGGCGGTGCTGGAGTAGTTGCTGGTGCTAGTTACTCTGCTGATACCGTTGTGTTCGAACCGGTAAGTTTGTTTAAACTAAACTTAGTCAACCATAAGTTTAACGATTGATTGTGCCCTTGGTTGAAGTTTACCTCGCGTAATACTAAATCATATTGTTTTGTTTTAGGGTGCACGACATACTTATGCAGAAGCTGTAGGGAAGAATTTAGCCAATCCTACTGCGTATGTTGCTTTGTGCTGCTGAAATGTTGAATCATGTAAATCTTCAGTACCACGGTCGAATGATTTTCAACGCTGTGCAAAAGGTTCTGAAGGGAGGAAAAGTAATTACTTAAATTATCAACGTCGTGGATTAATAATTATCAGGATCTAAGGAGCCAAGCCTCCTTAGGCAAATTCTGAATAGTTCTTTGAGTCATTTACTAATAATAGTGTTTGTTTTCTAACAGATTCGAACAAAAGACATCGGGGGTCAGTCATCAACGAAAGAATTTACAATTGCGGTTATTAATGCCCTACAACATTGAAAGCAAAGTTTTTTCCGAATTTTCTCCCAGTATTTATTGAACAATAGAACCGCTTCCCTTTCATTAGCCATATTTATTTTCTGAAGTGTTCGACATTCTAGTAAATCGATATGACAAATTTCCTAGTCATTATTACAGAAAACATGCAGGTGTGCAATTGACCGCATTTTAGGAATAGATTTAGACAGAAAGCGGATATGATACTATTGCGGTGATGTTTGTTGAAACAGTTTTAGTTCTTGTAATACCTCTGGCACTAACTAACTGATTGATTCTGAAACTTTCGGAAAACCGTACCTTCAGGAATATACTTTATGCTAACTTTGTTATTAAAGCGAAAGTTATTAATTAAATTATTAAACTTTAAAAATTTTACCCACACTGTTCATTGGTTTTACCTCCAAGTCAAGTTATTTAACGGCCAACTATGCTTCATTTTAGAACTGATTAATGTTAAAGTATTACTAGAGAACATGTAAACTCAATTCAGGGAGGGAAGCGTTCTAGTTTATGATAATGAGAAGCAAGACTTCTTATATGACAAATAACTGGAATTCATGATGAGCTTTGTGGTGAGTTTAAGAACGATGCACAAGCGCAGTTTTGTGGGATTCTGTTGTGTCTTAACATGCCAAAAAACACCCTGTGTTATAAAATCAAATAAACAGAGCCTTCGGTTGCAATCCCTCGGTATTTATTTATCGGTAGTCAAAAGCTTATAATTCAATTGTTTAGATTTTTATGCTAGGGTTGTCTTATTTATGTCCTTGCCAAGCAAAATTTGATAAATGCTTGCCTAATTGTTTTCGCAGAATTAATTTTAAATTCGTAGAAACAAAGCTACTTACAATTCACAGAATAGAATACGAAATACATTGTTTAACTTCCGTTGAAGATTAAACAAAATCGGGCTACTTTCTCACTAATTACACCATCGGAAATTAACTAGCTCGGCTGGCTCAGTAGAAACGCCAGGAAAGGTAAACCAAAAGCTAATCTTAAACACTTATATGGCCGAACTGTCATTAAAGCCATTAATGTATATTACATTCACATAACGAAAACCCGCTCTGCTTCACTATGGGAAAATACTCTTCCAGATCGCGAGCAAACCACTTTCCCCCCGTGTGTCTGAGACATCTCCTTGAGTGATTTTGTACCGTAAACAAAACCGCTTGGAAGAACCAAAGGAGGATTATTTTCATTCAATGGCTCCCCTGAAATGGCACATACGAGTTGACTGTGAGCACAATGTGCAACCTGAACATAAAACAAAGGAATATCATTATAGCCATCTTGATGAAAATAATTTTCAAGCAATTCGACAATTACCGGCAGCACGCTGGCCAGTGTTGAAAGCGGTTCTGAACATACAGGACAATTAGAGTTTTTCGTAGTTGATCGATAACATTGCGGAGTTTTGAGTGCAGCTAGTCCAGCCTGAACAACAGTTCCAAGAACTGAGGTTGGAGACAATTGATACAATCGGGCATGTTCAGCTCGAAAATGGCTGATCAAATTTAGCCATCGTTCATCCGATAGCAATTCATAGTATGGATGTATTGCAGCTAAAGCAGAATTGAATATAATGGTTTATGGTTAAATGTTTATGGAAATTCAAGGTCGGGTATAACTGTAAACTTACAAACTGAAATTGGGAAAGCCAGGAGACCTATTAAAAATATAAAGTAAACTCGGTTAAATTGTTTGACATTGTTTGGTTGTGTAAATCACGAGTCTCTTGTATTTATACATACCCATGCATTTCTGCACGGCTATTATATGTTCTGAGTCTTCAGATTCAGCCAAATATTTGCGAGCGTGTTTTACGGCTTCAAACCTCCGACCTTTCCGAACCAATTCGACGAATTCTTGAACACGGACTTCCAATTCAAGGGTTGATCTAAGTTTTCTTAGCTTCGATTTATTTTCATAACACCATGCCACCATTCGGTGTGTTTCGTGTCGTTTGAGCGATTCTTCTACTTCCTTTGCAGCCCAAAAAATCTTAAATTCAAGCAAAAGTCAAAGATTTCATTAACAATTCATGCTAATTTCAATAGGCCATTCCATCCGCATCCGGTACTTACATCTAAATTCGTAAGATCTTTCATGTCTAATTCGTCTGCTAATAATTTGGCTGAGTCGTACATCCCCTCTCGCAGTAAATGATCAAGAAGCATACGATTTAGGCGACTCTTCTTCCATTCTCCTGGGTGGTCAGCCTGTGCTTCATACCCTTTCAGGTGCTGTACTCGCTTACGAACAATTCCGGCTGCTTCAATTTCTTCTGCAATGCTGTCGCCAGCCTAATTAATTAAGAAATTAATTTTGACGCGTCAGAATGTGTGTCTCAAAATGTTTCAGACTAATTAACCTTTCTCTTCAATGAGGTCAATCGTTCGACAAGAACTCCAAGGAGCTTTGAAACATCCTTTCCTTGTGGCCCTTGAGGTTTTTTCCCGACTGTCTCCAAGTTATCCGCAGGTAAGCTATTACTGTTGCTTTCGCTGCACTCGTCCATGACCTCTGTTCCTAATTCCTCAACATGCGTAACATCATCCTCCTCATCTTCCACACTGGCTTTGCTTTGTTCACTTTCTATTGTTGCTAGTGACACGGACAAGGAAGACAGGGGCACTCCTGCAAGTAATTTGTCAATTTCACCTGCAGCTTGGGCTACATATGCGGCTTCACGATCTAACACTTTCTGGGCAGCTCGAAATTTCTTGTTCAAAACTTCGTATGGAACCTTAAACAGAATCACAAAACCACCACGTTATCCACATTTGACATTGCGTTAATTAATATTAATTCTTTACCTTTAGTGTTGAATGTTCCAAGCATTTCAGGTCTTGACCTGTATTCTCCATCTTGACCCAAAATTTTGTATCCCTTATAATCTTAAGTCAACGCCCTCAATTCAGAACAGCTGATTTTCCCAGTGTCCCAGTCTGACCCAATTTGAACTATGGAATGAAATGAACAAAAACTTCAAACGACGATAGCTTTTCTGTGTAAACCCAGTAGGCCGTGTTAGTAGTGTCTTATACTTTTAATTGATTGAAACGACTTTAAATTCACTGGAAGGGAATCTCAAATGCACCAAGGGGCACGTTTACGTTTGTCTCTCCTTTTATCCTTATTACAAACAATGCGATGCAACCTGAACTTGTAGTATTCGCCTGTCCGCCTGCAGTCTGCACTGCAGTCTACTCTGTGTATAATTTTACACTATATCTACTACGTCCAACATGTGATACGCTGCTGTAAGAACCAAGTTCCAATCCAATGCGACTTGAATCTATAATCCAAAAATTTGTTAAGGCCACAGGAATTATTCTCGACAACCGAGCCCAACAATTTTGGGTGTTGTGTAGTTATTCGGGGCATTTATCCAAAGGACGAGAGGCTTGATGCTGTTGCATTGTATTGTATTGTATTGTCTAAATCGGCTAGTCATTCGCATTGAAAAATGTTTTGTATACAATTTCTATTAATTGAATTGGCTTGAGGAATGAGCCAACATGTTTTTGCGAAGCATTTGAAATGTGTTGAGGGAAAGGGTTGAGATTAGGTTTAAGGTTTGGAAATTGGAATTGGAGGTGGGTGTGCGGAACATGTGCTTGCATACAGTATGCAAGTTGCATAACTTCAACTTTTAACTGTAGAAATTAGTAGTATAATCTCACCTTCGCATCGTTGATCCATTCGACTTTAAAAGGGCTTAAGTTCTCCGATCGATAAAATTACATTTTATCTGCACCTGATTTAAAATAAATACGCATCGAGTGGACGGAATTAACAATGTGCCGGTGGTAGGAACCCGTATTCAAAGAACCTCTGAAACTTGTTCCCTAATTACGGAAGGTGAAAAGTGTAAAAAAGAAGGAAAATGCACAAAATTGCCAAACAATTTGCTTCCCTGAGGAGATCTTGTCATTTTGATGGAAGGCAAGTCTTCTGCGCTACGCCGAGATTTGGGTAAATAAATAAATTCGATTCAATTTTTTAAGGCGATTGCGATTTCCTAAATACCTTTTGAGCAATGATAATAAGAATCGTTTAGAATCATTGCGCATTAGCGCATTTAGCATGGGAGATGGAACGCCATAATTTTATTTAATACAATCAGCAATTAAATGCAGTTGTTATTGTTCAACAAGGTGTAAATAGTAGTTTTTTATTCGGTTTAAAATTATAATTTAACTCATAATTTTGACATGCCGTATTATACCGAATAGAAGTCCGGGCTTGTATTTATAAATCCCCCCTCACGACCCGGCTTGCATTTGAGACGCGGCCTGTATTTGAGACCGGCTTTTATTTTTAAAATCTATAGGTTTACCTGGCTTATATTTGAGACGGGCTTCTATTCGGATCCCGGTCTCTATACGGTATACTACTGTAGATGTGTTGTCCAGAATATTAAATTAGATTTACTTGTCAGCTTGTGTTTGTGAGGACGTGAGGAGTGACGTGATCCCTCACAAAGTCAGTCAAAGTCAGCATCGTTTGGATTTCTACGGTTATCACTTATCATCTCGTTTAAAAATTGTAATAGCAATTCGATGTGCTTGGAGTGGCCAAAAATTGAAAAGCGTGATGATGATTATATCCATCTTAAAATTTGCCATCCTTGAAATATTATGCAAACTTAATTTGGTTTCCCCTTCCACTCTATTGTATTGCGCCGCACGAGCACTACCATTTCTGTGCCTGCCTGACCTCAAGCACGCAAATAAGCACAATAATTTGACATGGTATCAAAAGAAATGATGCATTCACACGAACTAAATTAATTGTACCAAAATGTTCCCAGTATGACAGCACAATTCTTTTATTTGACATCATTCAAATTCCAACTATACAAACCTGTGTGGTACCGAGCACAATGCGCGCTCGAAGATGCCCAAACCAAACCACTCAAATGTCAAATATGGGTTAGCAAAACCAAAATCCCAGTTTTCTATGCGGGAGAAACCTTAATGTTATGTTAGCAATTAGTGCAAAGTGCAAATAACAATAATTCATCTTAAATCCTTGCCCAATTGCTGCCCAATTAACATTAGCAGCGAGTGGAGTCCCAGATTCAATTGTCTGTTATTGCGCCTACCGGCCGAAACGTAAGAAAGTCTAAACCCGCATAAAATATAATATCTCTAGCTTCAAACGCTCCTTAACGTATTTTAAATAAATTTGTTAGGCACAGTCCTTGGGAAAAGCTACAACCGATGCTACTAAACCATATTTTTATGTAATGCTTTGGATACGTCCATGAACTCAAAAGAATTTTATTTTCCTTTGCCTGGAGAAATGTTTGATTTACTTTACTATGCCAGACACATTACAAGTGGCTTTCACACGGATTTCAAGAAGAGCCAATTCCAAGCGAAGATTAGCCCTGTGAAAAGTTCCAGTGAAAAACATGAAAAAATTTACGAAAACACAACGGGGCTCAATTTTGCGGCGGGGGTAGCTGGCATTCTCGGAATTTATTCCTTATGGAAATCAAAAGAACTAATATCTGTCGGTTAGTTTTTTTATTTTATCTTCTTGATTTTCAGTCGGCACCGATCGAGAGTAGTGTAATTGTGTAAGGCGAAAAGAAATTCTTAAATCTCCAGTAGGTTCTATTCAAGTGTTTTCCAATTGTCACCACTACAAAATATCTGTACGCTGGCAGTATAATAAATAGATACACTATTAATAGAGACTGCAACTGTGGAAAAGAAGTCATGTGAGGTCATTCCAGGACTACCTGAGTACAAATTAAGTGAAGTCGGAGAGCACTATGATTCTCAACGAAGGGTATTGCAACATACTTCCAATGAATGTCAAGAAATCATTTCTAATCTCAACAATGCGTATCCAAACTAGATTTGGGTCTCGTTCAACAGGGGAGTTTATGATGTAACAGATTTTGTGGCTAAGCATCCAGGAGGGGCTCGAATAATGATGGCAGCTGGTGGCTCATTGGAACCATTTTGGGAACTGTATCCAAGTAAAGTACTTTATGTCAAATATGCTTTCAAATAACTTACACAAATCTCAAAGCTTCACTAAAATTGGTAGTAACCACATGATTTGTGAACGGTCAACTATGACTGATCATCAGCCGCTTTCTAAAAAGTTTTCCTGCAACGAAAAGTATTGACTCATAATTTTTTTTGAAATCTCCTTGATTTCAACGCGTCTGTTGAGGAACACAAATTGAGGCTCGAATCTGTCGTCCTTTGATTCAACAAAAAGTCGAATGTCGGTGTTCAGCGCAGTGGTGAGAATGCACGCTGCCTCTAGCTGCTTCCTTGTGCCTTCACTCCCGCAGAGGATCAGAGCTTGGACGTCAATTATGGCGTCCGGATTGTTCTAAATAAACCGATAAAGGCCGTTCTCAGTAAACCGGGCTTCTTATGATAATGGCGTGCATAGTTTAAAATTGACATACCTTTTTATATTCTTGGAGAAATAAGCCTAAAGCTGTTCAGTCATTATTCCAGGTTTGATTACAATGGCAACGTGCCAGAATAGGGTAATCTGGTGTAGGATTTTCCTGGATTCCTACATAGATATACGTGATTCCCTGGAGAGTGAAGTAGGTTAAGTAAATGTGGCCCGATCCATTGCTCTTTTCTATGATCCATGAAGAGTCACAACGGTACTTGTCGAAAGTCCCCGGATTCCCACCACGTTCAATGTACTCCACCCAGTTCTCCCGCTTCAGTTTCAGCCCATTCACTCCAAAAATAGAGATCACCTGGTCAAGAGTCCAATTCTTTATGTAAATGAAGAGGGCATTGTCATAAGTTTTGTCACCGAACTGGAACTGATGCAAAACTATTTGAGTGAACTGAAATTTAAGGAAAATTAAGTTCAATCCTATTACGATATTTATCACATGGAGAGAATTAATGAATGAATTTTTTGGATTACCTTAATCAATGAGCAAGCAAGTTCCGCCTTCTGAATTGAGTCGTCCCCAACGTAAAGAGCCAGTTTTATCACTGAGACGAAAATGTAGCTTGGTTTTCGGTTGTCTGGCAACAAATTTGAAGCTATCTTTTAAGTGAAATGCTGAACACACTGCATACTTTTGCTTCACTGCTTCATTTTTGTTCCAAATTTCCATCACAATCACGGCCACACCGTCTTTCTTCTCTCTTTTCCTGACCTCGAGCCTGAGATTCCCAAATGTCCTTCCTTCTTTTCCCAAATCAACTGATGTAGCTTGAAAGATCCAGTTCTTTGTGACTGAATCACATTTTGAGATTTTTGCTGATTTGAGGTTCCTGGTCCATCTTCGCCTTCAAATCCAAAGGATCCTGCTCCTCCTCCAGGTTATCATCCAGAGATGAGTGGAGCTGAAATGAAAATAAGCATAGTCGTATTTCGTATGTTTCTTATAAAAGAAAAAATTATGCGTCTCAGTACTCACCTTAACGTGATTAGTTCGTATAGCCTCACTTTGAAAAACTGCATCACATTGCGGGCATTCCAGCAACTTTCCAATTCCTTTCCAAAATTCCATGAATTTTGGATTTGTGGCTTGTTAGGGCTCCAGGAGTACTGAAAATATCAGCACACTCGTCACATGGGTAGATTTCTCCACTTTCGTTGTGTTTCTACATTCAAATAGCAAATTCAAATATTTTTCATCTAAATTAAATCTTATTAAAAAGAAAAACCTTTACCGAATCCATGTGAGACATGAGCGATTTCTTTTTCAAGACATCCCCACACAATTCACATTCTACCGTATCCGCCCCGGAGGAATGTACCTTTACAATTTAGAAAACATTTCAACCAGTTCTCTCAGATATTTTTTAGAACAACTGATAAGTAAAATTGAAAGCTTTACTCACCGATTTCTTATGTGCAGTAAGTGCATCTTCTAGACTGCCTAACCTCATTTCGCACTGATCACAAATGAACGTGAGACTCGGAATGTGCGTTTCTGAAATGTCTTTTCATGGTCTTCTGGAACTTATAAGTCAGTCCACACCCTGGATGGGGGCACAAGAACGCCTTCGAGGTCGACTGGCTTTTCCTGAGTCTTTTGGCTGCTTTTGGTTCTTGCTCCATGTTGTTGCGCTGACCTTTTCCCCTGAATTGTTGACCGGTACCAAAAATGTATAGTGTGAAGTTTGTTTGTGATTCCTCGTATTTTACTGCCTTCAGAAAATAAACTGAACTCGATGTGCGCAGTAAGTCATCGATTAGAAACAAAACTAAACAAATTTTAAAAAGTGTTGTTCTTTCCAGTACACCAGAGACCAGATGTATTTGAAATTTTGGAGAAATACCGCATAGGTTAATTTTTCTCCATTACTTACAACTTGTATTTGTTTTACTTTTGAATGAATATTGCATTTATGTTGTAATACAGGAAATCTTGCCGAGGAAGACCTTGTTGTGATAAGCGAGAATGAATCCGATCATTTTTGCAGGGAGCCGAATAGGCACCCTGCTTTAATTCCACGATCTAAGAAACCATTTAATGGCGAAACCCCGCCTTCCCTTCTGACAGAAAAATTCTATACTCCAAAGTAAAACTTAATTATGAATTAAGCACTGCATGTTGGTGCACTGACTCATAAATAATCAAATTTAATCTTTGTTGATCCAATTTCCAGCGATTTATTTTACGTGAGAAATCATTTGCCAGTACCAGAAACGGATGCAAAGTCATACAAATTAGAAGTTGAAGGTTTAAATCTGAAATCCAAAAACTTTTCGCTGGCGGACTTGAAAAAATTCCCCAAAGCAGAAATCTCAGCAACTATACAGTGTGGTGGAAACCGGCGATCTGAAATGGGAGTAGCGAAACCTGTAGCAGGACTGGCTTGGACAGGTGGTGCAATAGGAAATGCAAAATGGTCTGGAACCAAATTGAGAGATGTGTTAAAAGCAGCTGGGTTTCGTCCGGAATCTTTTCCAAACCCAGACAAAGTTCACGTGCAGGTAAATTACAGTACCAAATATTTAAGGTGTGCTGCTTTGATTTTCGTTTTCTTGTGAAGTTTGAAGGAATGGACAGCGACCAGTCGGGGGAGTGTTACGGGTCGTCAGTCCCCCTTTCTTACATTCTGGATGGAAACTTCGAAGCAATTCTTGCCTATGAAATGAATGGAAAACCACTTCCCATTGATCATGGCTTTCCCATTCGAATTATCCTGCCTGGGATTGTCGGTGCTAGGAGTGTCAAATGGCTAAGTACGTGCACTACCAAGTTTTACCTTTGCCGCTGAAATTAGAATTTAACATTAAAATTTCAAATTCAGCTCGTATCATTATAAGCCATGATGAAAGTCAATCTCCTTGGCAGCAACGAGACTACAAGGTTTTCAGTCCCTCTGTGACAATGGAAACTGTAGATTTCACAGCTGCTCCTGCTATTATGGACACTCCTGTAACGTCTTACATCTGTTCGCACGAGAATGGGCAATCTTTGCCAAAGGCGCCTGTGAATCTTCAAGGCAAGTTTCTACTTACATTTGCTTTGCTCTTAGCTTAAAAAATTCACCTGATCGATCATGACATTTCTGTATGTTCTTTAGGTTATGCTTTTTCTGGTGGTGGAAGGGACATCGTTCGAGTAGAGATTTCTTGCGATCAAGGAAAAACGTGGCAAATCGGAAAAATTGCACATAAAACTAAGGTATTTTGAATCGTATTCACAGTTCACAGTAGAACCAAAATCGCTTTAACACCAAGGCAAAATATTTTTAAATTGATTTACTTTTCTGAACTAGGACGGAACCCGAAACTGGGCTTGGGTCCTGTGGGAAGCAACTGTAGATTTCTCCAGACTGAAAGGAGAACAAGAGGTCTGGGTGAAAGCTGTAGATTCTGGATATAACCAGCAGGCAGATAACTTCCAAAATATTTGGAATTACAGAGGATTGCTATCCAATTCGTACCATAAAATGCGATTTAAAATCGCATGAATTGAAACACTCTACACATGCCTTTAGTGAATTCAAACAAATTAACTATATATTTTCGTACATTTAACTTCAAACACATGATATGATCTGATAGGCATTGAAGTACAAAAAATACTTGACTAAATAAATCACGTTTATGTAAATCCAAGGAATGTTGTGTGATCTCAAAATTCGTTCAAAGACTTTCGAGTCAGCTCGAATAGCACCGCAAGCCTTCCTTTACGAAGTGCGATTTGATACGCAGTTTCATTGTTATCGTTTACGAGATCGGCCTGAACAGATGGATGCGTCAGCAGAAGAATTATACTTTCACGGGATTTCCCAGCGTTGGCAGCAATGTGCAGAGGTGTCTGACCTATAAAACAGAATTTCATATTTTCCATCTGATTTATAAGTACGTATGAACGTAATTTAGCGTACCTCCGTGGGATTTAGCATTGATGTTAGCACCATTTCGCAACAAAATTTGAATAACTTCGAATGCATTCCAGCGGGCAGCAGAATGAAGGGCTGTCCATCCATCACTTGTCCCAGACTCAATGTCAATGCCGTGTTTAATACACGCAAGGATTATTTTAGGTTTATTTGAATAATTTGAATAACTTCGAATGCATTCCAGCGGGCAGCAGAATGAAGGGCTGTCCATCCATCACTTGTCCCAGACTCAATGTCAATGCCGTGTTTAATACACGCAAGGATTATTTCAGGTTTATTTGAATAAGCTGCTCGATGGAGAGCGGTGTATCCGTCTGAGTCAATCGTTTTAATTAAATTCGGATCTTCCGATATCAATTCCTCAAATAATTCAAGTTTCCCATCCTCAGCAGCACGAAGAAACTTGTTTTCAGATTCCTAAGAATTAAGAAGAATTAGCATTGCGAGTGATTAAAAACTAAGTTCAAATTATGAGAGAACTTGTCAACACCTATTGTCAAACTCAAGCATGATATGCACATCTGAAGTTTGTAAAAGTTCAACACATTACCAAGCTCTTCAAATATAAAATTGTGTTTGTTTTGCTTACCGTCAGATTTTGAGGAGAAAGAGTTTCATCATCTGAACTCTCCATTTTTGGCCAGAATCAAATCAGATGTCAGGACCAGTAGCAGACTTATATCTTTATCTTCCACTGTCATACAACATGGATATCACTTATCCTAGGCGTGCCTTGTATAAACAATTTATTATTGCTAGAATCACAATTTGTTGACAGAGCTGTCAGTCCGTAAAATACACGAGAACGTAAGTGGTGGTGATTTCCCGGCAAACGAACCCAGCGCTTTACTATGGCTCTAGCACAAGAGGAAGCTGAGTTGGGTGGAAGAGTACAATGCTGTTGTAAATTAATGAGCGGTGGAGGATTGGACTTTTGGTGTATTTACAAAAATTGTGTTAAGCACAGCCAGGGCTGCTTAACAAATTGCAATAAAGGGCGGAGGATTCCAGGCAACAAAGCCTTTCAATGACAACAATGCCGCTTAACACCAACAATGCCTCTCAACTAATTCGTGCAAGCTATAGCTCTCAGCAAGAGCTTTCCAAAACAGTTTAAATCTTTGAAATCCGTTCAGGCACTCCGGAGACATCGTAATTGCAAAATTAGACAAAAAGTGTAATT
>JAAXYW010002952.1:0-13268 GCA_036851895.1 Orthonychiurus folsomi | reverse complement strand
AGGGTAACGTGTGGACAAAGTTTCAGCCAAATCCAAGGGTGCTTCCCTCGTGAGTTTACTGTGAATTTCATGAAAAAATGTTCTGGCGAATTAGTTTACCACCACATTATCCCATCCACAATATGGTTTTTATTGTAGTTGGTGGTGGTTCCGCCGGAGCTGTTGTGGCTAACCGACTTTCCAGGCACAACACGGTCTTATTGCTGGAATTGGGTGGGGATCCCTTTCCCTTATCATACCTTACGATTCCTGGCATGTCTCTGCAAACAGTTCCTGCTTACGGAATAAAGTACTTAACCGTGCCACAAAATCATTCCTCATTTTATCTAAAAAACCGTGTAGGTTATAGTTATACTAATTAATTACTACTACATTTTAAAGATTTAATTTAATATGCTAAACTATGCACAGAAAGGGCTGTTCTCAAGAGGCAAAGGATTGGGAGGAAGTAGTTTAATAATTGCTGGCATTTACCAGGTAATGAATTAGTATACAAAAGAGTATCGCTTTTGAGGACACTCATATATAGATACATAAATTATTGTGTTAATATGTACTGTATTTGATAATTAAAATACAACTCCATTTCCAGCGGGGAAACCCCAATGATTACGATTACTGGGCAAATGCTACTGGAGAACCGCAGTGGAAATACGAGAACCTGTTACCATTTTTCAGAAATTTGGAGGACTACAACGGAATTTATTATGACGGTAACTAAATCATGGCGAACCATATTAAATTAAATGGCTGAACTAACGAGATTACTGAATAGCAAAATATCATGGCAAGGGTGGGCCTATGAAGGTTGAGAAGGTTCGACAAACTTATTCGGCAAAGCCTTTTATTGACGCCGCGCTAGAAAAGGGATACAAAATCGGCAATGCAAACTCACGCCAAGGAGAAGGTATTTGAAATTGATATATATTACATTTGACCTATTTGATTCCATTAAAAAAAATATAAATTTAGGGTTTTCTGAAATGGAGGTGACAATGCAAGGCGGCCTTCAGTGGTCTACATACGATGGCTACATTAAGCCTGTTCTTCAAAGAAAAAATTTGAGGATTTACCGCTACTCTCGCGTGGTTAAGGTGTGCCTAATTTAAAGTTTTCAATAAGCAGTGCGATTTGAGAATTTATAATTATTATCGTGGAATTCCCTAAAAACCATATTATTTTATATTATTATATTATTTATTTTACCCAGAATTATTTTACTGACAGGTGCATTTGGATAAGCGCAGATCTGCTTACGGAGTCACATTTTATCGCCACGGTCAACGAAGATTTGTTCGCGCACGGAAGGAAATTATTTTGAGTGCCGGAGTTGTGGATACAGCAAAGTTGCTCATGTTGTCAGGCATTGGACCCAAAAGAGATTTACATAAAGTCGGGGTAAGCTTTTATTTTATTTTCCGTCTAATTAGAGCGGCTGCTATTATAGGTCTTTCTGGAAGTATGTTGTAGTTGTAGTTCGCCGCTAGCCTTTTTGTTTCTGGTCAGATTTGCTTAAAACTTTCTTATGTGATGTCCTCAGGGCATAGCTCTGCTTGAGTTCGTTGGCCAGTAAGATTGGTCAAGTGGGTGGTGTTGCATTATAAATCAATGCTGCTGTATCAGGTATCGCGATTACAATAGCTAAAGGATATTATGAGGAGAATGTTTCTTCTTGTCACAGTTTAACCTAACCTTTAGCCTCTGAGTTAGGGCATTGACCTATGAAAGAGAGCCATGGAAAAAAATATGCTATTGATCTCAGGGTAATGACCGAAGGCCCCGCCGAGTGCTATAGTTAAGTATATGGGTTGAGGTTGGGAGGGGGGATTTCATGTGATGTTGTGTGTTATGACTTAATGGAGATAGTGAGTGGGAATTTCATGGAGGTTATGTGGGAAGTTTGGCGCAGGAGTTGAGGGACCATTTAAATTTGGTCTAGGGGAAACGTTCTGTGAGGTTAATGTGTGTTGAGGTGCAGCCGCTCTTCGGGACCTCTGCTTCCAGAATTTATTAACATTGTAAACGTATAAAAACAAAATACCGCTGTCAATTTTTGGTGTAGCTGAAATGCCGTGTGAACCTTCCAGTTGGAAGAAGCCTGCAAGATCACATTGGTTCAACTGCATGGTTTCTTGTGGATTCCAATGACGTGATAGGGGTCAGATCGCTTCGCCTTTCTCGAGTACTGATTGATTTTGCGTATAATCGGACAGGTAATGATAATAATACTTTGGTTCTTCCAAACTAATGTGCAATTACGATTATTTTCATTATTCAGGAGTCCTTGCGTCAAATGGGGCCTCTGGCGTCGGGTTTGTAACTACTCCAGTAAGAAACGATCCAAGTTGGCCAGAAATTCAACTAACCATGGTTGCCTCATCCGTAGAAAAATTTATGATGCCGTTGATCAATTACGCCCTTACCGCACCTTCCGTGGCCATGGAAAATTACCTTCGGCCATCTATTGGGCATGGTATGAATATGATATACATATGCCTGGTACGACCCAAAAGTAGGGGTTACATTAAATTGGCTAGCAAAGATCCATTTGCCAAACCATTGATAAACCCGAATTACCTGTCACATCCTGATGACGTCAAAGCCCTAACTGGAGGTAAGTTAAATAAATTTCTAGATAGAAAAGACATGATTATAATTTTTGTGTGTTCCAGGCTTCAGGAAGATAATCGACCTTTATGAGAATACGAAAGCTTATAAGCGGTTGAACGCTAGGCTTTTGCCCGGGCACATGCCTGGCTGTGAGAAGCACAAGTTAAGATCAGATCCTTATTTTGAGTGCGTCTCTCGTCATTTTACGTCAACAGAATTTCATTCGGTTGGAACGGCACGAATGGGAAGAGGTTTGAATGACCCCAATGCTGTGCTGGATCCACATTTGAGGTAAGTTCTTGCACAGAGGTGGGCAAAATACCCAGAAATGTATTTCAAAACACAAAATGCACCCTAAAAAGTATTTTAAAATACAAAATACATTTTAATTTCCCTGTAAAATACAAAATAGTGCATTTAAAATACTTTCAAAAATACAAAATACATTTTGTATTTTTTGTATATTTGAGTGTCACCATTTAGAAAATGGCCTCATTGTGGTACGTCTAGTCTGTGTGGCGTAAAAATCATTCCGGCCAGTCATTGACGTTTTGCAAAAAAGTTAGGGGTCAAGGTTTAAGAGTCACGGAATTTTTGAAGTTTTCGAGTCACGGGTCACGGGTCATGACTCAACTGTTAAAAAGTCACGAGTCACAGGTCACGGGTCATGACTCAACTGTTAAAAAGTCACGAATCACGGGTCATGACTCAAACGTTAAAAGGTCACGCGTCACGGATCATTACTCAAATGTTAAAGGGTTGCGGGTGGCGGGTCATGACTCAGGTGTTAAAAGGTCACGAGTCACGGGTCACCAAAAATCTAAAAAGTCATGACCGAGGTCATATTTCAGGTCATTTGCATCCATCAATGATTCCGGTCAAGCTAAAAAGTCGCTCAACAGGAGCGATTGATGGACGTCGAGACTTTTTTTGTTATTGGTCGCGCATTTCATGGAAATCACGAGACAAATGTATTTTGTATTTTGAAAAAGTATTTTAGATACGTTTCTAAACAAACGAACGAAAATACAAAATACAGGGAAAATAAAAATGTGTTTCAAGATACAAAATACAAAAAAGCATTTTAAATACGTATTTTGAAATACATGCATTTTAAATACAAGTACTTTGCCCACCTCTGTTCTTGCATCAGTGTTTTGTGGTTGTTTTGTTTATTATAAATAAACAAGATTTGTTTATTAATTCCAGGGTACTTAAAACACATCGACTTCGAGTAATTGATGCATCCATAATGCCATTGCTGGTCAACGCAAACACAAATATTCCGACTATCATGATTGGAGAAGTTGGTTCCTTCTTGACTCGAAGCTACTGGGCGAGTCAATATGAAATTTGTACTAAAATGCAGAGATTCTTCAATCAAGACTGGTCGTGTTTCTACTCAAGACACGTTTGACATGTGATAGTTATAGCTTGTTACTCATTTCTACATATCATGTAGTGCTTTCTGCGTGGATTTGTGGTTCTTGTATGACTTGGACTTACTAACGAGGGATGTACCCAGGTTGTCCGCTACCGATTTGGCTGAAATTTTGTCCACTTATTACACTTATGTAGAAACTATGTTTCGCAAAGCGTGCGCTCGCACTACTCAAATTTCGAATTTAGCCGAATTTTTGAAATTTAGCTCGAAACATTTTACAAGTGGGGACCAGTAAAATCGAGATTTTTGTGGGTTAAACGCCGTCCTGTTTTTTCAGCTTTGCAGTTTGGACGCAATGCATAGAGTGACATGGCGTGCGGCGCCGATTCGCTCGGCCGGCCTCGGCCTCCATGCAAGTCTATGTATTGCGCCCAAACTGCAAAGTTGAAAAAACAGGACGGCGTTTAACCCACAAAAATCTCGATTTGACGGGTCCCCCACTCGTAAAATATTTCGAGCCAAATTTCAAAAATTCGGCTAAATTCGAAATTTAAGTAGTGAGAACGGACACTTTGTGAAACATAGTTTCTACATAAGAGTAGCAAGTGGACAAAATTTCAGTCAAATCAAGAGCGGACAACCTGGGTACATCCCTCGTAAGTGAGTCAATAAGAAATGTGTCTAACAATACGGAAAGTATTGAATCCACACATGTTGTGCGTCTACTTAAATACGCATAACATGTGCCCGATAGTTAGAAGCCCGAGAATTTTGAGTTTATGGCATTGCATTTATGACAAGGCAATAAAGTAACAGTACCATACACACCAATTTATATGAGGGTGAGTTGATTTCTTTGTGAGAGAGCTTTGCATTTGGACCATTTCATCCGCTTCGCAATGAGCTAAAATTTGCAATACTTCTCCCAACCAATTCTACTAACGAGGGTTGTACCCGTGCGACAACCCTTCGAATAGGCTTAAATTTGGTCCACATGTTAACCTACCCTTATACAGAAGCTGCGTTTCACGAAGTGTCCGATCCCAATGCTCAAATTTCAAATGTAGCCCAATTTTGAAATTCTGCCACTACCGACAGGAAAAATGAAGCATGGAAATTTTAATGTTAAAAATCACTGGGTCAAAGATTTTAGTTTAACCGCGTGAAAACTGGAGGAATCTCTGTCAATGAATGCTGTGTACAATTAATATTGTTGAAAGCAAAATTTTACGCTAGTACCCCAAAGAGAAACTTAAGAGTTTAACTACAAGACCATACCGACCCCCCACAAACATTACGGGTAACATGGAATGTTTCAACGGACACTCACTGCACACGTATTCATCTATATCGTAACAAGCCAGAGGGCAATATTGGACAATTTCTGCTACCTTGGAGGCGTGTATTGCGCAAGCACAAGACACACGCTTGTACGCTATACTTGTCTCTTTTTTATACTTTGTACCGCATAAGAGCTCGCATAAGAGCTCGACACGGGTACGCGTACGGGTGCGGACCCGCGGGTCCAGTGAAAGCTGGACCCGCGCTTAGCGGGTGCAGGTACGGATTCTAATGTCTTGTACCCGCACTTAGCGGGTGCGGGTTCGGGTGCGGGTCCAACTCTGAACCCGCACCTGTTCCTGCGAGTACAACATTTTATGTACACGGGTTCAAAATATTCCATGTGGTCATTGAGATGAAGTTTCTATGTTGCTCAAACCAAATGAAAATAAAAGTATTTTTAATTTTTGTCACTTTATTTTGCGTAAAAAAACAATATTCTCAATGACCACGCGAAAGTAATTTTTCTCAACGTGCAAATACCGTTGAAATTGTGTAGAATGCACATCACTGGGATATTAGCAACGTATATTGACGCTGAAACGTAGATCTACGTAGAATTCAACGCAAAATAGTGCCAAAATTCAACAATACTTTGCTTTTCATTTGGTTTACTATATTACTATACACAGAAAGTTCAAAAATGAACAAAATATTAATTTAATCTAAACAACAGTGTAGGTTAGCATAGTACAGGGTGGTTAATATGTATTTACCCCGTAGCTGGAGCTGGAACCACAAGTCTCACATATATGGTTGATACGTCGTTGGACAGATTAGCTCAATGTGGATCTCTGGTAAAAATTTCAGACAATTCTGATAGCGCGAGTGCGCGAGGCGCTAAATTGAAATTAAAAAACTAAAAATTACCAATTTTTTCGTTCCTTGCCGATGTGCACGGCGCGAGAAGAAATACATAACTCAACTCAAGGTTGAACTCGGTGTTGACATTTAACTCCATTTCATTTCCAAAAATTGTCCATTTGAAAATTTGTTAAATTTTCGTTTTATCCCAACATTTTTAAAATGGCAAATCTCATCGGTGACACTGAGTTGTCAATGATTCCGCGAGACCGATGAGGAGCACCATTTTTAAAACTTTGAGAATCACAAGAAATTCTCCAAATTTTTAAATCGACAATTTTTAAAAATAAAATGAAGCAAAATGTCAACACAGAATTCAACCTTGAGCTGAGTTTTGTGTTTCTTCTCGCGCGCGGGCACATTGGCAAGAAAGAAAAAAATTGATATTTTTCAGTTTTTTATTTTCAAGCAAACGCCGCGCGTACGCACGCGGTCAGAATCGTCTGATATATTTACCATAGATCCAAATTGAGCTAATCTTTCCAACGACGTATCAACCATATCTGTGAGACAGGTGGTTCTAGCCCCAGATAAGGGGTAGATACATATTAGCCACCATGTACTATGATAGAATAAAAAAAAATTGTATTGTACCCATGTCCAGCACGCGCGGGTAGCGGGTGCAGGTACGGGTGCGGGTACACCCTGCCTGTACCGCACCCATGCCGAGCACTAGCTCGCATTGTTAAAGATTTAATGTGGTCTTTGGGAGCGTTGCCTGATGGTATGCCGGACGTTAAAACTGGTTTTAATAAGTATTTCCATCCAGACCAGCTGAATTACTTCTGGTTATATAATACACGTAAGGGCTCCGCACAGCTCTTTCATAATGGACACTATTGAATTTACTAGACTATGTTTAAGATCAACTTGAGGGTCCAACGTCCAAGCCTCTTGTCTAGCGTTTACCATTTTTAAATTCATCGCTAAAGCAGATATCCCCGTCCAATTCTCATTTTCTCGTAAACGCCGCGCCAGTGACTGGTGCCCCTGCGTCAGCATGCTTCCAACATCGTGGAGTGCGTCCAACACATCCAAATTCAAGAAATTCATTCCGCAAAAAGCATGTGAGCCGAGTAAACGGTGAGAGATTCTCTTTTTTTAGTAGGGTAATTTATTCGACTACAGATAAGAGCAGTGCTGAATAATTACGCACGGCGAAACCAGTTTCTGTTCAGCAAAAAACATCAACTTTAAAAATTCTGACAAACAAAGGAGAGCAAGTAACACCATAAAACAAAGTTTTGCCATGTTTACATAGACCTTTAAAATTATCATGAGAACACTCTAAATTAACCTATTTTAAAATATACACCAGCGAAAAAGTGATGTACTTAAATTAACAAGCTGCATGTAGCCCAGTAAAACACAGTTCAAAAAGATTTGGCACTTTAGTCAGTTGAGAATAGTAGAGTAGTCAACATATGGTTGCTTATGTGAAACACATTTAATGAAGAGGGAAAAAGACTTTAATAACTACCTAAACAACAACAATGTCTTTATAAATATTATTCTTAATTTCAATTGCACGCACGGAATTGAATCAGGCGACAGTCAGTTAATTCTCCGCAGCATGGCATGAGATCTGGAAGTCGGAATAACCCAATAGTGTAAACAGCGTATGTATTTTTTAATTATTTATAGTTGCTCAATCATTTCGGTCCCAATCTATTGAATCAAATTATTTCACATGGTATTTCCTCCAGAGTTATTTTAATTGTGCGACAGTATTTAGATACTCTGTGCTACCCAGCAAGGTCAGACTTGTTTTTGCTATGAGATTCCAGAAGTCTCCCACCCACATGTCTCTAATTGTGTGAGAAAATTTATGGATCACTTGTGCATTCTGTCTGTGTAGTATTAGCATTTTACTTGCTATTGGTAAACAGGTTTAGAGTAATATTTTTCTAATAATTATGCGTAGCGATCTCTGCCAAGACGAACTATGGGATTTCCTCATGCAGGATTCACGTCAAATTTTTGTTATAAAACTGACGACTCACACCACTCGACTGGGCAGTCAGAGTTCCTCTCAAAATGAGCGCAATCCCTCCCGCCCCGTTTCTGCTCCGATTAATAACTCCGACAGGAGTTTTGGCGGGACTTGGAACAATATACATTCTAGCGTCGATGTATTCCCAAACAATGATTGTTCGCGATTACGTTCAGTCACGGGCTTGGAGGGACTCTGCAGGAAGTCCACCGGAAATATTTGACTTCATAGTCGGTGAGAAAAAAATCAACTATTTGCTACTAGTTCTTTGTGTAAATAGGAAGTTTTGTAACGATTGTGCATTCCGAACAACAATTGTAACATTGATATTTGCATGTTAAAGCTACAATATGTTAATCGTAAGAAAAGCATGATTTACTACATTTCACAATTTTGAGTTTAAGACATTAACTGACGATGAGTTACTATGAATTTCATGGAAAGAAAGTACTGGCGAATTGGTTACTTTTAATACCATATTAATACTAATAATTTTTTTGTTAATACCATACAATCACATCCACAATATGTTTTTATTGTAGTTGGTGGTGGTTCCGCCGGGGCTGTTGTGGCTAACAGACTTTCCAGGCACAACACGGTCTTATTGCTGGAATTGGGTGGGGATCCCAATCCCATATCATATCTGACTGCTCCTGGCATGCTGCTGCAGGCAGTCCCTGGATACGGCATACAGTACTCAACCGTGCCACAAAATCATTCCGCATTTTATCTAAAAAAACATGTGGGTTACAGATATACCTATTAATTACATTTTATAGATGTAATTTATTATGATGAACTGTGTACAGAAAATGCCATTCTCAAGAGGCAAAGGATTGGGAGGAAGTAGTTTAGTAATTGCTGGAATTTACCAGGTAACGCTATAACATACAGAAGGGAATAGTTTTTGAGGACGCTCATATTATTATGCTTGTATAATTAAAATGTTCAGCGAGGAAACCCTAATGATTACGATTACTGGGCAAATGCTACTGGAGAAGCCCAGTGGAAATATGATAATCTACTACCGTTTTTCAAGAATTTGGAGGACTACAATGGAATTTATTATGACGGTAATCAAATCACGGCAAACTGTATTGAATTAAATGACTGAACCAACTAACGGGTTTCATGAATAGCAAAATATCATGGCAAGGGTGGGCCGATGAAGGTTGAGAAGGTACGACAAACTTATTCGGCAAAGCCTTTTTTTGACGCCGCGTTAGAAAAGGGATACAAAATCGGCAATGCAAACTCACGCCAAGGAGAAGGTATTTAAAATAGATATATATTACATTTGACCTATTTGATTCCATTCCATAGAAATACAAATTTAGGGTTTTCTGAAATGGAGGCGACAATGCAAGACGGCCTTCAATGGACTACATACGATGGTTACATCAAGCCTGTTCTTCAAAGAAAAAACTTGAGGATTTACCGCTACTCTCGCGTGGTTAAGGTTGGCCTAAATTAAGGTTTACAATTTCTGAATTTATAATTATTATCTTGGAATTTCCTCAAAACCAATCCTCTATTTTAATGACAGGTGCATTTGGACAAGCGCAGATCTGCTTACGGAGTTACATTTTATCGCCACGGCCAACGAAGATTTGTTCGTGCACGAAAGGAAATTATTGTGAGTGCCGGAGTTGTGGATACACCAAAATTGTTGATGTTGTCAGGCATTGGACCCAAAACAGATTTACATAAAGTCGGAGTAAGCTTTTATTTTATTTTCCATCTTTCCACAAATTAGCATTAAAAGGGTATCAAATTAAGAATTAAATACAAATACCACTGTAAATATTTGAAATAGCTGAAATGCCGTGTGAACCTTCCAGTTGGAAGAAACCTACAAGATCACGTTGGCTCAGGTGCAATGTTTCTTGTGGAGTCCAATGATGTGATGGGGGTCAGAACGCTTCGAGCTTCTCGCATACTTGTCGACTTTGCGTACAATCGGACAGGTAATTCTAATAACAATAATACTTTGGCTCTTTCAAACTAATGTGCAATTACGATTATTTTTATCATTCAGGAGTCCTTGCGTCAAATGGGGCCTCTGGCGTCGGGTTCGTAACTACTCCAGTAAGAAATGATCCAAGTTGGCCAGAAATTCAACTAACCATGATCGCCACATCCGTAGAAAAATTTATGATGCCGCTTATTAAGTACGCCCTTACCGCATCTTCTGTGGCCGTGGAAAATTATCTTCGGCCATATTTTGGACATGGTGTGAATATAATATACATATGCCTGGTACGACCAAAAAGTAGGGGTTACATTAAATTGGCTAGCAAGGATCCATTTGCCAAACCATTCATTAACCCGAATTACCTGTCACATCCTGATGACGTCAAAGCCCTAACTGGAGGTAATTTAAATGGACTTCTAAATAGAAAAACGATTGAATGATAGAACGGTAATTGAAAGGGTCAGTGCTAAAAGTGTCCCATTCGTTGTTAAAACGAGAGTATTTTGTTTGTGCTTCTCGACGCGTCGACGCGACAGCGAAAAAAAACCTTTAAACTTTGACGGCCATTTAAAAGTTTGGAAGAAGCATATGTTGGGCGCCATAAGAGATTTTGAGTTTCTATGTGCTGTGCGCCATGCCAATTTTGGAAAATTTCAAAAAACTTAAAAACCTGAAATTTTCCAAATCAAAAATGAATTGCTCTTCCCGTCGGGAAAAAATTTTGGGTGGGACATTTTTAGTACTGAGCCCTTCAATTTGACAATTTTTGTGTTCCAGGTTTCAGAAAGATCATTGACTTTTATGAGAATACAAAAGCTTATAAGCGGTTGAACGCTAGGCTTTTACCAGGACACATTCCCGGTTGTGAGAAGCACAAGTTAAGATCAGATCCTTATTTTGAGTGTGTCGTTCGTCATTTGACGGCAACGGAATTCCATTCGGTTGGAACGGCACGAATGGGAAAAGGTTTGAATGACCCCAAGGCTGTGCTGGATCCACATTTGAGGTAAGTTAGTGTACATTGATTTTATGGCAGTTTATTATGAATATAACAAGTTTGCTTATTAATTCCAGGGTGCTTAAAACACATCGACTTCGAGTAATTGATGCATCCATAATGCCATTGCTGGTAAACTCAAACTCAAATATTGCCACCATTATGATTGGTGAAGTTGGTTCCTTCCTGACTCGAAGCTACTGGGCAAGTCAATATGAAATTTGTACAAAAATACAGAGATTCCTATATCAAGACTGGTCATGTTTCTACTCAAGATACGTTTGACATATAGTTTGTATCCCATTTTCTCCATTTATTGATATCCGTTGATTAGTTCATTTATGTTCCAAAACAGTAGCCATAGCATGTGTGAAATGTAGAGTATAAATTATTAAAATTAATAAATTTGACGTTGACCTTTGACCTTTTTACAGATAGCGGGTATTGGATAATTTTTAAATAAAAATGACATAATTAATTAGGCATTTTTTACAGTGACTTTAAGTGTTCAGAAAGCAGCCCCAAACTTGAAAATTCCATGTCAGGTACAGCGCCGAGGTTATCCAATACAGCGCCATCTCTGTTGATCCAAGCTACAGTGTAGCCAAAGGCTTTTGCGCCAACTGCGTCCCACGCGTTGCTCGATACAAACAAAATTCTACGAAGCGACAAGTGTAACTTGGCTTGCCCTAACGCGTATGCTTGAGGATGTGGTTTATAAATACGAGCTTCATCAACACTGATGAGCGGCTTAACCTCATTTTGCAAATTATTGAATCGAAACACAGCATTCAACATGTCTGGATTTCCATTGGACAGAACAGACAGGTGATAATCGAATTTCAAATCCTGGATTGCGGTTATGGCGTCTGGAAATGCAGGGAGCTTCAACCATGCATTCATAAGTTTATCACGTCCACTTATTGTCAGTTTAATCCGTTGGGATTTTAATGTATAATCCAGTGCATCTTGCGTGACCTTCCAGAAGTTCTTGTAATAAGGTTTTCCCATGAGTGACCTCAGCCATGAGTAATTGATTTGCTTGTTCCTCCATAATGTTACAAAAGATGACGGATTGGACGTAATACTGGACACAGCATCTTGTAGAAAAGAGATGTCTAATAGCGTGCCATATGCATCAAATAATATAGTGTGGAATCTACAATTACATATGGTTAGCAATGTTGTTTCGCTTTAGTACTAATATTGCTCAATGTTATTGAATATATGTATACCTTTCTTGTTTACTACAAAGTTTGGTTGCTCGAGAATAACTGATTATAAGTAGCAATAACAAAAAATTATTTAGTGAACTAAAATTTGCATTCATGGCAAAATTATTTGCACAGCAAACAAGAAGCGACTTAGCCCCAACACAATAGTACTTTAATAGTAAATGTATTTTTCGAATTGATTCTGTGATTTAAAACAATTGTTAACTTTGGTACGGCGTTTTTAGCGTGTGACTGTGAATGCTTCTGCTGAACATGATTATTTGATTCAATAGGTTAGTAGTTGATTCAATTAGCATAACAACGAGGGCTGGAAAAATAACAAGCAGTTACGGAATGCCTTATCTGGAATCAGGTTAAGAGAAAGAAAGATTTTTTGATTACACGTATTGCTTTGAGCGACGAAAATAAATTTCCAGTTAAAGTGTAGAAGATTTTAGGTCTGAGACGGGAAAAGTTCAAGCATACGATTTGACTTCAATCCCGTCACAATTATGGTGGGTATGAAGGTATGACCAAACAACTGTCAGATAAATTACAAATTACAATTACAAATTTCTAATTGTACCTAGTTTCACAAACGAGATACTTTGCTTTCATTCAACCACCCGCTATAATTTAGTTTAATTGGTGTTCGCCTAATTGTAATTGAAAATTATGTGAATGTAATTTGTAATCGTAATTCTAAAAAATCGGCGATGAAATTTGTAATTGTAATTGTAATATTAAATATTATATTATATTATTATTATTAACATTATTAATTGTAATCTATTGCGTACTGCGAACATTGCGGAGCGAGAATTGCGGAGCGAGGATTGCGGAGCGGGAAATTGCGGAGCGAGGATTGCGGAGCGAGGATTGCGGAGCGA
>JAAXYW010002951.1:0-13274 GCA_036851895.1 Orthonychiurus folsomi | reverse complement strand
ATTTTAGAAACGTTGCATTTTCTTTAATTTAAAAATGATGATCACTCCATTCTTAATACCCATGGTGATATACACATGGAATTCCTCGTTACTGATAACTGTTTATTCTTAAAAATAGGATAGTATTATGATATACGTGCCTTTTCTGTTCAGTTTTTAGAGCTTATAAAAGTTTTATTGATAATTTTCAGAGCCAGCTCCTGGAGAAATCAAGGGCAAGGCGGAGCGAACAGATACGGATAAAAAGCGAGAACGAAGAATAAAAAAGAAAATACAAAAAATCAAAAAGATTTCGCGAGAAGAAAAGGCGCGAGCGAAGGGGATTACCCTGGAGCACGTAACCTATGCAGATAAGAAACTCAAGAAATCGAAAACTGGAACAGATGATGGCCTAGTACACTCAAAGGAACTCAAATCCTCAAAGGCTTTCTTCAATAAACTCCAACAGGAAGTCCAATCCCAAATTAAGGGCACTATGACAGTTAAACGGAAGAAAGACACAAGCCAATTGCAAGCAAAAAAATTTAAACTGTGATTTTATTATGTAATTGATTAGGATTTAGGACGAATTATGATTCATTGAAAATTTCTACCCACTAACAATAGGCGTATCTTGACTTTCTTGGCTCTGAGAAATTAAACTTAAATAAAACACGTATATTTTTCAGTCATTACATTTATACTTATAGTAATACGTATACACAAGGATTAGAATTATTAGAACAACTATCCCTAATCAATTAATTCATACACAATCCGCTACTGCTTGGAATACTGGAAATTAAGAACGCTGCGCAATTTACGCCGGAACATCTTTTAACTATTTTTGACTACCAGCACAGAATCACGGTACGTTATATTATATGCATTATAATTATTCTCCTCACAACTTTCAAAGAAACCTAAACTTAATATCACAATAAAAAGCACGGACTTAGAGAATATCTCCTATGCATCTGACTATGACATTACTTACAAAAGTCATCTTCGTCGAATCAAATGGTGTAAAAACTTGGATAAAAATAAAAGAGGTTTTGCGAGGGGTTCAAGGCGAAGCGAAGGTAGGGTGGGTAGGTGTGAGAAGATTATAGCACGTTCAACCGAAACTTGCTCAATTTTGGTGTACAAGTGCAATCAATCCTGGATTTCGGCAATCGGTAATGAATGAATCAACTCTTGAATCAGATAGATTTCCCAGCAATGAATTTTGCCCTTGGGTGGGTGCCTGGTGAATATTGGGTAGTCCTCATCTAAAACGTCGTTCTTGCGTCTACATTCGTCATTTCCCAAGTGCTAGGAGAGAATAGTCATTTTCATTTAAATGCACTCATTTTGTTACTATTTGTTGTCTTAGAAAACGGCAAAAGCTCTCACCTTTTCCCATAGTTTATATGGACGAAAAGAAAAACAATGCCTAGGAGCAGGCACACAGCACCCATGACAATGTAAGCGATTCCTAGGAATGTATTCTTTCCCCCCAGAAGGGAAGTCGTAGAAAATACAATGGACTTTGTTCCTTGAAACGATGTGACGGGATAAGCTGGAGAGCAGTTGACTGATAAATTATTTATTCTAGTCATATATTTGCCGTACTAAAAAAACTTACAATAATCAATCGATAGTGTGTAGTTTCCCTTGGGCATTCCATCCCGGAAACCGCCACCCGGCTCTTGATTAATTATCCTGTACAGCTTTCTAAAATTGGGTAGAGCCGCTGTTCTCATCCAAACAATGAAGTCCTCGTTCTGCAGCCCATTGTTTGCTGGATTAACTGTGTCCAACTCCCATGGTTCTCTTACCCAATCTGAAATATTACAACCTCAAGTTATATTTCTTAAAGTTGTTTGCCGTCATCCAACAAAGAGAAGTAATTGATCTCAGGAGTGCTGCTACAGCTATAGTATTCATTAAGTTTTCGAACACTAACTATTGCGTTCAAGCGCTATTAGACCAAGATGTATGTAAAACAATAACCTTTTGGTTTAACATGTGTTTCTCTGAATTTGGTTGGGTCCTTGTAGAACATCTCCGGATTCTTGAACTTAAATTGCTTGTCTGACTCCCACGCAATTCCAGTTCTGTCCAATGGGACATCAGTTCCATCCTCTTTCTGAAGTGTAATTACGTCTTGAAACATGGAATTCGCGATTGCTCCACAAGGCCAATACTCTTTATTCGGTTCATTGGGCACTGCCAATTCGAATTCCAAAGCATAAATCTCCAGTTCAAGTTCGTGGATATCAAAATACAATTTTGTTATGTACCTTTATTGAAGGGGTCGCATTCAGAGGACGGGGTCCCTTCTCCTCCAAAAAGCTGGGCATCATCTCGGGATTTCACATACCTCCGATGGTTTTGGTAGAAATTCGTCAATGCGTAGTACATGTACACTTTACCCTGTAATACAAAATACTTAAATAACGTCTAAAAAACGTAAAACATGGATCATCGTATAGAAACAATCAGTTCCAAACCTTATAAGCTTCTTCAAGCGTGAAGTGCTTTTTACACTTGCATATTTTTTCCTTGTCTGGGCTAGCCCCTATAAAGTCCGAACATTTTTGGGTTTCCGCAGGCAATTGCATGCAATCTGTGTAATCTATGACGGTTTCCTTCACATTATCTGAAAAATACCAAAGGCCAACCCCTACGGGGATGAACAGAATTCCAATCACAAAAAATGTCGGTAGAACTGTTCCTGCTGTAAGGATTGGCTGCCACGCAGCTAGCCTTTGCTGTTTGAATGCTGAGTCTGTGAAAAAATGACGTTTCCATTAAATTTGAAACCCTGCTTTAAATATGTCTAAGGAAATGTCGTTAAATTATGATTTTAAAAGTGCAAGTGTTGTAATCCATTAAAACCAAGTCCTGCCTTTCTCGTAGAAATTAATAATTAACCAAAAATAAATATAACTCACTTGAAGGTTTTTTTGATTTGACAGCTGTTACTTCATCAGGTCCACCCATCGTGTGTGCAGCTTCCGCGTTGATTGTTTCAGCCATTTCCATTTGCCTTTAACCCAAATACAATTTCCCCAAATATGTAGCTTCAATATCTTCTTTTCCACTTCAGGTCAACAATGTAGAGTTGAGTAAACGCATTTATGCTCAAGAAGATTTTTCTTAAAAACAAGACAAGCAAATTATAAATTTCCGCTAAACTATCAGAACTGATCGCAAAGCTAAAAACTCTGTAAAAGCTAAAAACCAAAGGTCAAAGTATGACATTTTGCGACCATTAAAAAAAGGTGGGTCAGTCGGTCGGGCTAGTCGGGCAAGGAATAAATAACGTGTACGTATAATCATGTATCGTGTTTAGGAGGATATTAACATGCAATTCTTTATAAATGAATTTTAATTACCTTCTTCTCCAACCTAAAACCGTGAAGCCAACCAGTTTGTACTTTTGTACTTCCAGAAAATCGATTTTCATATATGATGAGTCAACTGATTGGCTGGGCTGTATTGCAGCTGTTGAAATCTCAAGAGGAAACAAATTGAATTTACGTGGTATTTTCCAATCAATTCGGTTCCCATCATGGCAGGTGGCGGGTCATTACTCTTGACTAAGCCAAAAACTGCGTCTGCGAATTTGTACATTTGCATTTGCATTTGTATGACTGAATGAAACAGTCTCACTCCGAAACCCACTGCTAACTGCAAAAATGAAAACGAATCCTTTACTAGATACTCTAGATACTACTGTGACATTACATTTCAAATTCCCATTTATTTTCAAAATCTAAGCGCTGTTTTACTGAAGGAAAGAAGTTAAAGAAATATTAAATTAAATTATATTGCATTGCATTCAGCGGAAACCATGTGGATTTCGTGTTCTTGGCCCATTATTGTCCAAGTGTGAATATAGGAATACAGCCTATTACTACGTACCTTACCAATGCACTTGGCGGACTTGGCCGGACTCCGATGCGTTGAGGTCGATTTATATTTTTCAATTGAAGCTTTTTTGAACAGGTGCAATTCTGAGCATCTCAGTAAATAATAAAAATAAGATCAATAATATTTAACATTTATAATACTTAATTTTTTTCAGAATTTACTATTATATTTATGTAAGGCTTGAGTCAATGAACCAAAACAGTATTTAAATTAGAAACAGCAGTATTCGGAGTTTGTGTATGCACTTATAAATCTAAAAATTGTAGTTCCTTAAATAACATTTAAATTATCCTTGCATAAACATTTGCAATTGCAACACAGCAGACGTAGGATGGACATTTGGCAGGCACGTATCGCAAGGTAAAATTGCACACTAAAAATTCTTTTAAACAGATCCGATCTTAGGACTACTTGTGAGGTTTAATTTTTTTTTATGCGTGCATGCTATTATTTGAACCTCAAAAGAAATGGTACAGTGCTCTGAAAACTGACATCAATTAATTTGAAAAGAGACAATCTTTGCAAACAGGATGTGCCTGCCCTGATTCGAATGCGGAACACAAGTCTTCAATATCTTTGCGAACCACCCATTTTGACAGCGGCAAAGAGATTTTCTATCATTTAGTATTTGATTTGAAATTTCAGTAAAAAATATTCCTTCTCTAATGACTGTAACAAATAAAATCAATTCCAAGCCATACATCCCCACAAAAATAACGGAAATTAATTCGAAACCAAATGTAATGAACGTGTAGTTGAGAACAACGATAACCGCGACAGACGAAAACAGCCAGCAGGGAACCACGAATTCGCCCATACAAAGAAACACCATTTGAAATAGTATTTGTAGACATCGGTAGTGCAGGAGCCATAATCTTTTGTTCCTTTGCAAAATATTTGTGGAACTAGTTTTTGAATTTGAGAGTCTGCAATTAAGAATGTTAGAAAGATACCGTGTGAAAAATTGAACCCGGTCCTTGCCTTGGCGCTACGACGCGACGCGACGTTGCCGTCATATTATATTATTGAGTTTGTTACCTCATTTTCGACAAGATCCGTTTGCATCCCAAAACAGGAATTATGAGTATAGGGATATAATATATTATTGAGGCGCCATGTACAATGAATAGAAGAAGTTCCAGGGAAATGTAAAATAGGAACCATTCGGGCGACCTGTACTGGTACTGGAGCACACCCGACAAAACTTTTGTTTCGCAAATTGGCAAGATCCCGCTCAGGGCGTGTAGCTCGCAGTCATATGCAGAAATTCCTAATCCAAAACCGATACCTGCAAATATTACCGAAACGTAGAATGTCAAGATGACTGCACATAAGTGATCAAATCCCTTTGGCGAGTCTAGAATCCTATGTTTCCTCATAAGGTCCAAATAACTTAATGCCATATTTGCAAATATTTGAATATGGACAACTCGAAATGCCGTATGGATTTGGAAGAATGTGCAAATAGTGCACACCAATGCAATTATGACACGCGTAGTTGTTTTGAAACTGTGGATGTGCAGTTCGTCGGATCGGAGACCTCTTCCAAGGAAAATGATTTGACAAGTAGTGGATACAACAATGACTGCGACTAATAATCCTCGAATTCGTTTGTGCCATTTGGATGGATTGATTTTAAATTTAGCTGTAGCTGGGATCCAAATCAGGGGTTGTGACAGTGTGTAATATCCAAAATCGATCATTACTTGGAGCATGCTTTCAATCCAAGGCATCTTGTAACGCTGTTCAACTGTTTTTGAAAATTAATAAAAACCATATTAGTTTGTGCGTATAAAAGCATAATTTAGAGCTCCAGCTTCAGACGCAATACTAGGAAGTATTTCAATTCAACATATTTTTGCTTTAATACGCATAAATAAAATTATGGGGTTTCCTTTCCTTTTATGCTACAATGGATTTAAAACTTTAATATTCAACCTGCTTGTACGTCTTGTGTTTCTTTCTGAACCTTTGTTCTGTTGGCCCAGCTTTGTTGCGCAGCCCACACTCGAGCTATCTGTTTCCACATTATCACCAATAATTGTATGACTAAGCTAACTAATCTGTTAGTCATAATGTGGAATTTCTACAGAACAAATATAAAGAGTATTTGAAATCAACTTTAAGGCTTTTTGAAAGGTAGCTAGCTGAATGAATTTGTTTGCACCTTTGTTTGTGTACTAATGCTGAAGCACATCAATAGTCCACTTGGCCGAAAGCTGGAAAGTAGCACTATAATTTTGGGATTTCCCAATAAAAACAATTTAGTGGTAACTTGAATAATTTACTTGTTCCTTGCTGGTCAAAATTTGACCATATATATTACGACAGCTTAACCCTCAAAGACAGATGAAGCTAATGGCATAACGCATTATTTATGAACAATTGAACTACTTAAAGCAGGAAAGAATGGAAACGGAGCTAATCAGCTAATGTATTTAGTATCTACTTCCAAGTCAAAGACAATAATATTTCACGAAGTTAGAATAAGCATGTGCTACACTGTGTTTGTCTCAAATGCTAATTTCTGAGTGTAATTTATTCAAGTTTTGTCAAAGCCTTTGGAATTCGCAATTTCACAAAATATTTTCTGTTAATAACTACGAAACACCCTGAAATTTCCGTGTGACCAGAGTTTGTAAACTTTAGATTTGGTTTGGTTTGCAGCTTCCTAGTTCTTCTAAAAGTTCACTTCTACCTTTAATAAGTAATTTAATTTTGAATCAAAGGGTCAAATTTACCAAGTGTATTGTAATTGGGCGGATTCTCCCAAGGATTATACCCGAACTCCCATTAGCATCGGTGCAATATTTTCCATATCCTCCAAAATTGGCCTTACAAAATGTCCAACCCATTTGTCCACTGGTTCTGAATTCAAGGCTTTCTTGACTTGATCTGTAGACTTTTCCATTTTGCTGAGATACACCCCACCAGGTTGACCAATGAATTCTTCATGATGCAAAACAGCATCCTCCCATGGAACATCCAAATATTTGAGAATCCGCTCCAATTGTGACTTGGGGTTTAACACAAGACTTTCGTATCTGACCTTGAGGCACCGATCTGAGCCAATCGCATTGCACTGGGCTAAGAAATTGCTGGACACATTCGACCATTTTCTCAAGCACTGCTCTGGATCCTTCAAGTTGAAACCAGTTACACTCACATTCCTTTTAATTAGGGAATGAACAACAGCTCGTCCATCGCGAATCATGTAAATGAATTTTGCATTTGGGAATATTTCCAGTAAGATTTTCCCACGCTTGATGCTGAACGGGTCTTTATTGCAGAGTCGATCCGCGGGTTCCCCATGCTTCGCAATTATTTGAAGAATAAATCCCCCGACAGCATCATCCAATGTATTCATAGTCAAATCCAAATTTGGTGTGGTGTTTCTGGCGGCGTGAGCCAATTCCAATATACGGGGAATGACCCGGGTTTCCTGTCCACAACGAATTGCGGAGTGGACGTCCAGCATGGCTCGGACTAGGGTTGTGCCGGAACGTGGGAATCCACCAATGAAAATGAGGCGTGAGGATCGGTCGAATGTGGTTAGGTGCCCGTCACTTTGAACTAGGGTGATTTGCGGTGATTTAGTAATACTGGGACATACATTTGAGGAACTTTGATTTTGAATCAATGCAAAAAGAAATACGATTGTGAAAATTGTCCAAATGGAAATAATTAAGAGGACAAATCTGGTCTCGCGGTCCATTGCTCTGTATTGACTGGCCTAGCTTGAGGAAATCATGATGTGACGTGGTGCTCAATGCAAAATGTTTGCAATTTCTGGCGAGGAGTTCTATGTGGTACCATGTACTGTATGCCAATTTTCTACTCATATATGTGCACGGTATAGCCGAACCTTATCGGCCTCAATTCCTAAGAAGTAATTTTTTTTTCTTTTTAATATCAACTAGGAATTCAATTACTTGATACACAATAAGTTGAATCAGCTCATGGCATTGGCTTTATATGAGAAAATATACATCGATTCGCGTAAAATTCAAAAACCAGGGTTTGCAAAATGACTAACTTAAAATGTTCGTCTTCCGGTGGCAACTTCAAACCACATCTTGAAATCTCCCATAAACTGAAATCACAAAAAATTATGTCGCCTTAAACATGTGTGTAAACAAGAAATCGAGCGAAACAGGAATACCCTATTACACATAATCTGAATTTGGATAGTTGAATGAACTCAATTACCGAGTAAATTGGATGCTTGAAAGTGGCTGGCTTGTTCTTTTCGAAAAAGAAATGTCCGAACCAAGCGAAGGCGTAGCCTTGAACAATTCCGACCGGAATCAAGTAAAGTGAGCCCGTAAGGACAGCAATCGTAACAAGGATAAACAAATTAGTCGTCCCGATTAAATGAAGTCTTCGATTGACGGTTTCACAATGCTCTCCCAAGTAAAACGGATAAAACTCATCAAATGTCTTGTAGCCGGCTTCATTGTAAGTCCTCCGGGAGTAATTGTGGTTGACTAGAGTCGGGTCACGTTTGGAAGGAGCCATGGCGGTGCGGTGCCTTAAAACTAGTTAACTGAATCAACTTTGTGCTAAAATAATTAATAATGCAATTTCTACATCAGAACAATTGATTTGATGATTTGTACTTACGTGGAATGAACACGATTGGATTGATCAGCTGAATTTCAAATGTCAAGTGTGGATGTAGAACATTGAACGCACTTGACTTAACACATTACTGGCGCTGCTAGAATTAACACTAGGGTAAGCAAGCAATCGCACTGAAGTTAGTATGATTGGAACATAGTGCATGCATGTACTGCAAAACTTCAAGGTTATCAATTTTTTGTACCTGGACTGGATATAGCAAAGCGAATATTGTGTATACATGGTGCATTGCATAGCCTCTTCTCAGGTCGTGCTTGCGTAGTTAGGTAGGGGAGAGTGCGGACAAACTTATCCAACAAGGAACAATAATTATTGTAATACTGGCCCGCGCTAGATTAGAAGTACAATGCAGCGATTGAGGTCAGTATTATGACCTGGCGTGACCTTCCGTAAAGACCAACTAATTTTGTTTACCCAATAAAACTTAAAAAGTTAAAATATTTTCTGCATGCCTTTCCACACATTCTCGACGCTCAGAGTTACACCGCCCAGCCAGGATTTACTTTTTCTTAAAACTAGCACATGGCGCCCAAAGGCCAAGCATTTCTTAAAATGTATGCAAGCTTGCAGCACAACATTGGCTGCTATTCTGTAACATCTATAACATTTTGACCGTGAAAACCGAATTGTGGACAATTGACACTGACACCCATGCCATGCCCAGCGAAGGAAATTGCGGGCATTTAGAGCTTGCAAAATTAGGGGTAGTCTAAGCACTCTATTTTTTAGAATTCATGCACAATCATCCTGAAACTAAAGCAGTAATTCTGTAAAAGAACTGAAAATATTGCATAAGGAATAGTAGTCAATTTAGAAATAACAAGAGAACTAATAATTACATTCATTTGGCAAGGATGTTACAATTATCACACAATAAGGCGCTACAGCTGTCCCCGTGCCGGGGGCAATTGTGTTAGTGTCCACAATATTGTGTTGGGTTAAATTAAGTAGTTGACAATGTATTTAGCACGCATACAGGCAGAAATTATAGCCAACTGTCTGGTTTTAAAGTTTTTAATTTGGCTGCATGGTTTTGCGGAAGAAGCTCCGAGTGTTACAACATTCATCATTCTCCTCCTCTACGCAACAACGAATAACAAACTCATGTTGAATGCACAACGCACTTTTCAGGATCTGTACCACTTTGCCCCTTTTTCGCTTGCTAGAAAGGGCATGGGCAAATAAGTCTGTCGATCTATCTATCCAACTCTTGTCAATCCATTCATGCGTTTACATGCTTTAGACTAGAGTGTAGCGGGTTAGACCAAATGAGCCATCCCAATACCAGGAAATCCAGAACTTTCCCAGTGTTTAAGAATCAAGTTCTCTGAATTAATTAATTAATTAAAATTAAAATTAATTTTGTTGGCAAAAAAAACATAGTAAAGGCAAACAAGCTTAAATCTCTTGCGTTTAATAACATGATCAGCAACACCAGTCGATTACAATTTAGAATTTAGTAAATACTTTCACGCCTCACAATTTTACGCCGTTGGATTTACAAATTCGCTTTGTTTCGAGTGGGATACACAGGTCCCTTCGAACCTTTTCTGGAGCTTCAATGATTGTCGCTCCCAAACCGCCTTGCAAATGCCAATTTACATGGCAATGAAACAACCGCACCCCTTGATTGTCTGTTACGAATCGAATAACCATCCAGGCAGAATTTCCCATAGTTGTTGTGTCCCTCCGAACTGTACTCTACTCAGAATTAGTTCATCCCGAGAAGAGTTAAAATCGCCCGAGCCAATGTCCACTGCGCTTTTCCAAGAAGCCAGAAAGTGTGGCCATGTAAGTGAAACGTATGAGTGTCTCGATCGCCACGATCATCATACACATACTAAAGTGGAATGTTTGTCTGTGTGTCTGTGTGTGTGTCTTCTATCTCCTCCGAAATCACTGAACTGAATGTGGAGCATGATAGCTTAAAATGTTCACGAAGTCAGCGGGCATTCTGTGCGCGAGGTCACGAGTTGACCTGACCTTTGACCTTTGAGTTAGGGCATTGGCCTTTGCTAAAATCGAAGAGAAACATAGCATGTGACATGTCATTGTTCTCAGGAGTGTATGGTGAGAAATTTTCTTGAGTTTACAGGTTAACTTGACCTTTGACCTCTGAGTTAAGACATTGACCTTAGCTAAATTGGAAGAGAAACATGCCATGTGACATATCATGGTTTTCAGGAGGTTAGCCTGAGAAATTTTATTAAGGTGACAACTTGACCTGACCTTTGACCTCTGAGTTAATGCATTGACCTTACCTAAACTGAAAGAGAACATGTCATGTGACATGTCATTGTTCTCAGGAGGTTATGGTGAAAAATTTTTTTGAGTTCACAGGTTAACTTGACCTTTGACCTCTCAGTTAAGGCATTGACTTTACCTTAATTGAAAGAGAAACGCGTCATGTGACATGTAATTGTTCTCAGGAGGTTGGGCTAATAAATTTTCTTGAGGTCACAACTTGACCTGACCTTTGACCTTCAAGTTAGAGCACCTTAGGGGTGGAACATGGCATGTAACATGTCATTGTTCTCAGGAACTTATGGTGAGAAATTTTAGGCAAAAGCTTTACATGACCTTTGACATTTACGTTTTGCAAGGGAGATGACGAGTCGCCGCGTTTGCATGACGCGAGTCATCTCTTCTATTTCAAAGAAAGCGTGCGCCATAATTGTTTGTGCATTAAAGACAAGGATGCCAAATGTATTTCAAATAGCTGTTTGTCCAGCTAATGCCCTAGAATTTGCTGGTGCAAGCCGTATACCCTTACACGTGATTAACCCACAATAAGTTTTAAGTAAAACGTGCACTAGTACGAGTCCGGGGCCGAAGGCCCCGACGAGTGCTAGTTGACAATAATTTGCGCAACCCCAGTTGAATATAATTACGGACGGTGATGTGGAGAGTGTCATTTATTGAGGCTCTAATTGTGGGACCGGGAAATTGACCATTTACGCCAAATATGTGGCAAACTGACGCCATCCGGGGAACCACAGTAATATTTTGGTATCAATGTGTAGTGGACATGCTTAGGGATACTCCATTGTAAACCGAAGAGCGTGAATAGCAGAAAAACAATGTGCAATTTAGCTAACCCCATTGTTTTAACCGTGTAAATAAGTATCTTGAACTGACTGAAAGAAATTAAGCCCAACCTTTGGATTTAAATAAAAAATCCGATATAAAAATATACCCTCTTCCGTATCTAAAACACGTCAAAC
This sequence comes from Orthonychiurus folsomi, assembly GCA_036851895.1. NCBI lineage: Eukaryota > Metazoa > Arthropoda > Collembola > Poduromorpha > Onychiuridae > Orthonychiurus > Orthonychiurus folsomi. Next base: position 1,509 of record JAAXYW010002951.1, on the reverse strand, counting down.
CAAACACACTCTGCTTTACAATATAATTTTTTATCGTTTTGATAGAGCGATTTGGATTGAACCGTGTTTTATTTCAATTGTTTCTCAAACTGTGGCGACCTCCTTTGTTAAATAATCTTCTTATTTGTTTGCATCTTGTGTGATTCGTGAGCAACATGAAAATGAAATGCGTACCATATTACACTGACTAGAAGCCAGGCTTGTATTTATAAATCTCTCCTCACGACCCGGCTTGTATTTGAGACTGAGACACGGCCTGTATTTGAGACAGGCATTTATTAACAAATAAGATTAAATTATATGCAAATTTGGAAGAAACTCAAGTCTGCTTATCACTGAGACCAGGTTTTCGCGCCACATAGGCCCGGCTTATATTCGAGACCCGGCTTGTATTTGAAACCGGCTTTTATTTCTAAAATCTGTAGATTTGCCCGGCTTCCATTCAGTACAATACGATAAGTAAACTCTGCAAGCAGAGATCCAAAAGAGCAGCTGCTACACACAACGCACATCAAACTCACATACCGCACCCCCTAGTATAAGTTCAAATGACCCCTCAACAACTCCTGCACCAATCTCCCCACATCACCTCCATGAAACCCGCACTCCAAACTCCATTAAATCTCCACTCACAACCTCCCATTAAATCCGCCCGTCAACCTTGATCCTTGACATCACCGCCTTCATCAAGTCCCGACCTCACCGCCTTCAACAAGTCCCGACCTCATCGCCTTCCTCAAATCCCAACCTCAACACCTTCAGCAATTCCCGACCTCTCCGCCTTCAACAAATCCTGACCTCACCGCCTTCATCAAATCCCGACCCCACCGCCTTCCTCAAGTCCCGATCCACCACCTTCCAATGATATAACGTCCATGATACCCCGCCACACAACATCCATAATATCCCACCACATAACCTCCATGATATCTCACCACATAATCTCCATGATACCCCGCAACACAACCTCATCCATGACATCACGCCATATAACCTCCATGATATCCCGCCAATAGGTCAATAGGTCAGGCCAATTTGTGACCTCAACAAAATTTCCAGTACAACCTCCTGAGAATAATGACATATGACATGTTATGTTATGTTTCTCCTTCATTTTGGCTAAGCTCAATGGCCAAACTCAGAGGTCAAAGGTCGGGTCAACTTATGACCTCAGAACAAAATTTTACTTGGTATTACCCAATCCGTTTCCATGGACTTCAATGTTACAAACAAGTTCATCTCATGCAATTCTACACATGCCTTCCGCGCAGTAAAACATAATGCACTAAAACTATAGTGTTTTTAGTTTCTCGACATGTTTCCAGCAATAATTATTAAAGCATGCTCATTCAGAGTAATTGGACTCCATTTCTAACAATTTTTAATGCCTGCAAGTGTCCGTGGGTTTCATTTCAAAATTGCATCAATCTCACACATATAACCTCATGCAGCCTTTCGTTGTCAAGCAAACGTTAACTTGTTGTGCAGCCGTACACATCCCAGTGGCAT
>JAAXYW010002950.1:0-13278 GCA_036851895.1 Orthonychiurus folsomi | reverse complement strand
CTATGTCTATTGAAGGACAAAGGATCTGACAGGAAGTGCATGTTTGTGTCTAGTTTTACATGTTTAATAATCAGTTGTAAACAGATACGCAGGGAGCAGTTGGTAGTTGGAAGTCAGGCTCATTGGTTTGGGAAGACCATCGTGGCGTTTTATTGGAAATAAAGTCCACAAATAAAAGTTCGAGTTGAGACGACCGTGTCTGTGAAAAGATGAAAAAATGTGATGATTTTCCGATGCCTTCACTGCTTCACTCGCAGTCATTTGTTCGCTGGCTTCTGAAACACAAATATTTAATATTAGAGTCCTCATCTCGTTTCTTCATCGCACGAATTGTGAAAAGTTTACTCACACACCAAGCTACAACAAAGGAGTTAGTCTGGCCTCCCACAACATTAGCCATTTGAATTACCGCATTTGTGTTGGTGTCTGGCTCTGGACTGTCGGAATTGTACCAGGCTCCTTCCAAAAGTTTGCTGGGCCGCAGGTGTTTATTTCCCTCCAATTAACCGTGCATGGTAAAAATAGCATTCGAAGAAAAAAGCGTTCAGTTTGGGCTCCGCACTTCAATTCTTGAGGGACTCAATCTATTCAAAATACTTACACCTGTCTTGCCAGTGCTACCTCATAAACAGTACATAATTTCGGTGCTCTGATGTTAACAAGCCTTAATTTAAAGTGAAAACATCACATCACACAGTTTATCACCACCAAGTATAATAATTATGTGTCCTAAAGAAATGGATTGGAAATTGGAGGTGAATACCAGAGTGAACGTTGTACTGATTAAGTTGTTGGAAACCCCTCAGCCTACTAGCCTCTCCAAAGTATTTTCCAATCAAGTTACTAGATCCAAAAGGAACACGCAGCAATCAAATTTAGGAGGGACGCATATTTGTAAAGTGTGTTCCACGTCACTTCCTTCCCAGAAATATTTGAAAGTGCACATGAGGTTTCACATGGGTCAAAAGCCGTTCTCCTGCGCCAGTTGCCCAAAGATTATTTGCTCAAAAACGCTACTTAAAACGTCATTTGAAAATTCACACCGACGAGAAGCCATTTCAGTGTCCGTTTTGCACTTCTTCCTTTGCAACTGGAAAGCAAAGATCGATTCACATCCACGTTCACACCTGCTCTTTTTGTGACAAAACCTTTTTAACTAAATTGAGTATGTACCGACACACCAGAACACATACTGGGAAGAAACCTTACAGCTGTCCCAAGTGCCACAAATCCTTCGCAAATTCAGCTAACGTGTCATCCCACTTGAAATCTCATATCCGGGAAACCCCATTCAAATGCCAATATTGTGACAAAGCTTTTAATACTCGACGCCATGCTAAAGTTCACGAAAGAAGTCACACAGGTGAAAAACCCTACCAGTGCAACATTTGCCTGATGGCTTTCGGCTATTCAAATGTTTTGAAGATGCATTTGAAAGTACACAACGGTGAGAAGTTCAAATGTACAGCTTGTCCGCAAGCTTTTACTGCAACATCTGAACAATCATATAAGGATTCATACAGGAGAGATGCCCTTCAAATGCGAAGTTTGTGGGATGTGTTATCGTACCAGCGCAAAATTAAGAACACACTCAAATGTTCACACAGGAGCTGGGAAAAAGATGTGCCCGTATTGTTCAAAATCATTTTGTCAATTTGGAGGTGCACCTGAGGACTCACACAGGGGAGAGGCCATTTAATTGCCCACTATGTCCCAAGACATTTTCACATCAATCCGCACAAGTTGCCCATAAGAAAACTCACAGTAAAGACAAGCCCCACCAATGCAATCTTTGCCCAAAGGCGTTCGCCTCAGTAAACAGCCTTCAGGATCACGTGCGACAGCACTTAGGAGAGAAACCTTATGATTGTCCGAAGTGTGAAAAGATATTTGCTAATTCTTCTGCCGCCAGGGAGCATTTGAGAAGAATTCACGGCAATCGGAAATTATTTCAATGTCAGTTGTGTGAAAAAGCATTTCCGACATCTTCAAGCAGAAAAGCACATGTGCGAAGTCACACAGGAGGAAGGCCGTACCAGTGCACAGTTTGTCCGATGAGCTTTGGATTCGGCACTGTGCTTAGGAACCATATGAGAACGCACACAGGGGAGAGATCCCAATGCCCTATTTGTCCACGATCATATACTCTAGATGCTGGGCTAAAAAATCACTTGAGAACACACACAGGAAATACTTTCAAATGCTCCAAATGTGAGAAATCCTATGTTACGAAGAGGGGACTTCAAAAGCATTCAAAACATCATACTGGGGATGTACATAATGGCAGCCGGACCTGATAACTGACACCGGAGTGAAGCTGCTCAGTTGTACTGGTTGTACCATGCCATTTTCAAAAGTCCAACTAAAAAGAAAACTGTTCAAATACCAGCGCTGGCTAACAGCGTAAACGGCGTTAATAGTAGGTCAATTGTAAATAATAGTAAACAATGCGACACAGATTACCACAACTGAATCTGAGCCAGCATATGCCGGTTCACAAGAAAGAGAGCTACGCTGCGTGTGATTCATTTGCAAAATAAGCTATTGCACATTGTACAAAAGGGTGTCTAAATTTGCTTGCAAAGATGTCCCATGAACCTGAATCAATTGAACGTCAGCCTGTTAAATAATAAAACAAAGATCACAAGTGTTCGGAAAGTCTTGAATTCCAATGTTGTTTGTAAACAACCAGACTATTATTTTGAAGTGTTGACCCTGTTGTTTTAACTGCTCAAGTGACAATTCCACGTCAAAACTAGATTGAAGGATTGAACTGAATATGAGTTTGTAATGCTAAATAACATTTGTAAACAGTTTGTAATTTTAACGCAATAAAAACAACTTCTAAGTGTATGTACAATTACGAATTTAAAATTTTTCGTATTCCCTTTGATCGGGCGATATTTTTTTTGCGCATCCTGTCACAATCTTTAACCATTTCAATTGATTTGGAATTACATACACACACTCATTTTAATACATTTGGCTTGCCTGTTTAAGAAAAAGAACTCTCAATCCGTACCGTACAGAGGGTATTGCACATGTTAAAGGTGAGCCAAACCCGAATTGTATCACAAAATGATGGGCGTAAATGTCGCTTTTCAACCTTTAAATTAAATTGTTAAATTGTCGGAGCTCGCTCCACAAACTGCAAATGTCAACAACACATTTTCCAATCAATTATAGAAAAATGTAAAATCCTAGAATTTCCTCTTCTTTACTCACCTAATCGATCCATTAATTCACTCACGGACTTTGCCTTAATAGTAACGGAGGATCAGATCCTCCAGCACCGGTATCTCACAAGCTTTATTATAAAATCATTACCCTGCAAAATCTCAGGGGATAAGGGATTCTTTCCAAATTCTCCTGTTCAGGCCTCCACGAGCATTATTCAAAGGTTTTGGAGAAATTTAGATTTCAAAGTAAAATTTACTCGAGTTACTTTTAAGAGCTGCCTTTAATTTATGTATTGCATTAATAGCACAGAGGAACAACACACGAGATATTCTATCCAATTCTAAGCCACGGGATGTGATAGAGTTAATCCTGACAAAAGAATCTTATTTGTTCATCGAAGATTTTGCTGAGCACGAAGGATTTGAAATATTTGGCTGTGACAGAAAATAGAGTGCTGGGATCTCTTTGCTCTGTATCGTAGGATTGCCCGTTCGTGCTTTGTGTGTGATCCGTGATTCTCACACCAAAAGACATACTCCAGTTAATCCTATCCATCTTCTTATCATCTTTCATTTATTTATTTGGGAAGAAGAAAATGAACCGCCAGGATCAAGAGGATTTCCTCCATAATCGACACAGGTGTGAAAATGCCCTCTGACATTATTCCTATCCATCTTCTTATCATCTTTCATTTATTTATTTGGGAAGAAGAAAATGAACCGCCAGGATCAAGAGGATTTCCTCCATAATCGACACAGGTGTGATAATGCCCTCTGACATTATGATTCCTCAAACGGACTGACAGCATTTGCCAATTACCGGATTCTGAAGCTATTTATCACAACTAAGATTGATTTATTTTATCCAAAAACGTCCGTATTTTTACGGTGATTAAGTCTGGTTGTTTTAATTTAATGCTAAATTATACTACTGGACTACTATACTACTTGTAAATTTTAAAACCGAGTGGTTTTAACTAAACATAAACCTTTAATCAAAAAGTTTCACAAAAACGGTCATTGCTGTCACCTGTTTTTTCCAAGCAAATCGAACAAACTTATTTTCTTTATTTCCGTCGTTATATTTGACTCCAACTATTTGTAAAAAAAATGTTTGTACAAAGTACAAGGCAAAGAATCACACGTCGTATTTTGAAATACCAATGGAGGCAAAATAATGAAAACCTTCATGAAAAGAAAGCATCTGGAGTAGTTCTGGACAATAATAAACCAAGGGAATCAAATTCAGACCCCTGGAGTACTAGAGGAATTGGAATCGAAGGAATGCTCAATATTTGAGATTAAATTGAATTTTGATTGAACTTGCAATATACATTGCAGCTTACCATCCCACGACCAATAATGATGGAAACATCTGGCGATTTTCGAGGAGCAATTCCCTCGCCCACTGGGAAAGCTACATTGTTCAATAATCTATAAAAAGCATTTTCGGAGTCAACCTGAGGATTATATATTGTTTTCTTTCCTGCTGCTGCTGCTTTTAGTATTTACAAGTTTTGAATTACAAAATCCAGAACATTCATACGTTTATTTTGAAGAATGAAATATTACTCACTCAAAATTAACAACATAAGTAGCAAATTTGAAGTAATGCACTATTAAACCAGTGGCCGGATGTTTACTTAGCATGAACTTCCGACCGGGATATTAATCAGTAATCTAGGAATAGTAATGCCAGCAAACATAAAGAGCTATGTGTGTGCTAAACTCACTTATGCGTTTGCCCCACGCACATCGTGTACGCAAAAACAGCCAGGAGATCCCAAAAACCGGTCTGCTCCCGGGTTTTAAAGCCAGTCGGAGTTTTGCTTCCTTGTGCAGCACAAGTACATTCTCTACAGGGTAAACTGTAAATCCCAGTCATTCATATAGTATACACAGTGTTTTGGTTTTAATACATTGGAGATATCATAGCCATTGCTTGCCTGCTTTGCTGTACTGATTGTAAATCAGTTAATTTACAGAAATTAATCTTGCGAGCCTGAAAAAACTGGTCAGTTCAACAAATTATGAATTTTGAACAAAATATTTTTCAATTTGAAATCGAAGTGAAAGTGTTGACGGTTGAGGAGTTTTTGGATTGAAGTGTTCAATTTCAAGACACGCACGTGAATACGGTCTCTCTTAAAATGAACTGTTTATCCCATAAGGTATGTATTAGTTTTCTTAATTAATAATTTGTCCATCGCTATTCTTGTGCATTAGTGGGCAATAATCTACTACGAAGTTAATTGGAAACATGTTTACCTACCTCGGATTTTGGAAACATGTTTTGACAAAGAAAGTGTGGGAATTCCTTAAATTTTGTTACAAGCTTTATTTTTGCGTTAAGATTTTGGGGCCCGGGTTTTGCTTCGTGTGAACAATGGGATGAAATTTAGAAGTACAGGAACTCTGGGAGCCTTACTCAAACTCCCGGCTCCTCAACCAAAGGCACTGTAGTCAAGAGGTGATAATGGAAGTAGCAGAGAGGAAAATTATTGATCTTGAGCAAATTGAATCCCTTCTCAATCTTACTTGTTTTCGCACAAGGGAAAGTATAAAACGAAGGTAGGGTAGGAAGCTTTTACAAAGAACGCTGTTACTTTCACTCTTTTCAAAAAATCCCAAGGGGATTATTTCCAAAGTCCGAGCCAATGCGGTGAAACGCGTCTATTCTTTTCGTTTTCTTCTACATTATTTACTTCAGAGTACAAACGCGAGACTGCAACTTCGTCTTCAACAATAGAACTATATTGGAGTTTGTGCCAGTAGTAGTACGTAGGTGCATAATTCAAATTATTAAACCAATAATTGACAATGAAAATAATGACTTCTTGGTTATAATGTGATTGATTTGAGGAAAACGGTACTAGCTCTTTGGAAGCAAATGGACATTGTCATACGCCCTACACAATGCATTCAAAAGAATTTGTAATTTCTGAATTTCTTGAAATTGAAATAAGAGGAACGCCTATATTAAGCATAATATTATTTTGCAGACTTATTGTATTTTGAGATCCGGCCCAAGTGCTGTGGCTTTTTACAGAGATCAAGCAACACAGGTGCTTTTGAAATTGAAGACTTTCCGTTTGCAAGGTGAAATTGCGGACATTCCATTTTGGATACTGCAAAGGAATAGAGGAATTCAAATATTTTGATATTTGAAGCTGATCCATGCTGTCCATACATACATCACAAGTACACTCCACTTGAAGATGGTGATCCTTTTCGTGGTTTGTCGCACCCGTTCGTTCACGTACATTTTGCAAAAAGGACAAGCAAGTTTCCCTGTAATCAAATTACGGGAGAGCTGGAGCGAAAAGAATTCCTTAATATCAATCTACGATACAGAGGAGCGGATACTGTGAACTCCCTTTCCGGAATATTAAACGAAAGAATGCTTAGCTCAGCCTTAATACCAAGAAAGAACATCCTTCTCGCAAACTACAGCTGGCTAGAATACGGCTACTCTAATATTGATTGAAATGAAGATATGTTTCCGTATTATAGACATTATACTATAGTACTTCTACCTCGTAGCTGTAGCTGAGGCTGGGTAAATATATTGATTGACAAGGATTCTTTAAAAATCCAATCAAATGCTTCCAATTTAACTGTCTCCTCAAATATAATATCGTATATACCTGTGAATACCAAGAATTCCGCTAAGGACTCTGATTTCAGCAAGAAAAATGTAATATAAATTCCCCAACCAAAGCCCAAAGCAATTGAATTGCTTCGGAGACTCTTGATTACCAACATTTTTGAGAAGTCTGCATTTCTCACATTCAGAGTAGAATCTGGAATTTAATAATGAATACCAAGAATACCGCTAAGGACTCTGATTTCAGCAAGAAAAATGTAATATAAATTCCCCAACCAAAGCCCAAAGCAATTGAATTGCTTCGGAGACTCTTGATTACCAACATTTTTGAGAAGTCTGCATTCCTCACATTCAGAGTAGAATCTGGAATTTAATAATGCACATCCAAGCGGGAGCAGGAACACAGGTTATTGACATCTCGGCTTAATTATCTGAGAGTGCAGGTTAATATATAGTTACATCACATCCAACATGACATGTGTAATATTTTTCAATTACTTTTAGGTTTATTACTAAGCTGCATCAGCCATCTGTCAATTTCTACAAAAGTCGTCATTACTTTTATATAAAATATTACACGCTGTGCACATTTTCTAAACCTTACGATATCATTATTTTCTGATTCAATCACTTTTATTGGAAACATGTCGTATAAATTAGCTTAAAATTACAACCACCGTACATGCACCTCACAATATTATGCATTATCACGCGAATCCCAGTCCCTCCCAAACGTTTGCATCTCAATTCCTCCTTTCTACTGTTTTATTCCTCCCACAATTTCATGCTTCTACTTTTTATTGCTCATCAAATAGAACAATTTATCACAGGCGCACCCCTTCCAGGACACGTACGTACGTTACGTCCGAACGTAGACTCCTGGCTATGAGTTATTTTAATGTGAGAAACAATTCATGTACGAATTTCATTATTTCATTACTTTAATGCCGAGGCATTCACTTCTCCATTCTCCGCCGCCTTTGGTGTGTGGGAGCCGGTGGGCCATAAACTATAGATTACAAAGCCCAGATTACAGTCCTGCCCATTTCCTCCTCCAAGTGTCTATTATTCCAGTTGAGAGAAAATGAGAATGTGAAACTATTGTAAAGTAAGTAGAAAGTGAAACAAACGAAACGAATGGGGATCCTACACACCATGTCGAACTTTAACTTGCTTTCATCGCATGTGCCGTGCCACAGACGGCCTGAAGCATTTACTACATCACCACATCCCATCTTCCCAGCCATGAATCTAATGATGAGAGAAAGCAAGTGTGGAAAAGGATGCAAATCCAACTTAAGTTACCCTACCGTTGCCCCTACCAAACTTTGGGAATCTCATTAAGGTGAAAAATGGGAGACAGGAGAAGAAAATGTTCATCTGCCAACTCTCAACTCTGTCTGTAAATGAATCACAAGTTGTGGAGCCCTGCAACTCAGGATGGCAACTCTTGAGTGATCTGCCATGCCATGCTGTGCTGTGCTGTGCTGAAGAAAGTATCAAAATTTCTAAAAACTAACAAAAGTGTGGACAGGGTTATAACTTTTGCCATCCCCTTCATTTCTTTGTTGGTTTAACCTGACTTGTTACAACACAAGCACACGGAATAACTTAAAACTCCTAGAATCACATTACATACATACATACATAAGTATACACTACACATACACAAGAGTGCCAATGCCCGAGGTATCCATTATTCAAGAAATTATGGACCCTACCATGAGTATTCAGGATTTAATGCAAAATGCGGCCTGGCCTGGCCTGTTCTTCCTTCTTCATCAGAAGGGAGCAGTATTTCTCTCGTCATGCACATAATCCAACCACGAGTTTCACAAGTCGTAAATAGTCATTCAAATTTTCCGCCCCGGTGGAGTAATTGCTATAGATTGGGAAGGGGGATTCAAGGGTTGAAGAAACTAGTAAATTTCAAGTCAGGTTGAACCATGTGCACCGCACATAATATGTATTACACGTGGCAGTCGGTCGACAGAGATTAAAAGTTTTCCTTCCAAGATGAGGTCGACTACTTCAGTTCACAAAGTGTGCAAATAAAAGGACGACTATGTAAACTCAGGTGAAAACATCATATGCTATAAATATAAATACATAATGAAGTCGAATGCTTAGAATTTTGACTCCGCCTTAGCAATTTGCATAAGGATGAGGTCTCAGCATCACAAGGCACCTTGCATTTGCATTAAGCCTCTTACAATATTTTGACTTTGACAGGGTCGAGTGAGTCGAGTATATTGTGCAAATTACGGGATTTCAATAACTGTCCTAAGTAACTATCCTCTCGCTTGACTACTCAAAGCTTTGCATTAATGGTCTTAAGTATATTTACATTAATTTGGGCACTGAAGCTCTCTTGGATAAAGGAGTGCTCGTAGAAGGGTACACTAAAACAAATAGAATCCGAGTACTTTCAAAATTACTAATATCTCTAAAAGCACATCTCCAAATCAAATGTTTACGTTTACTAGAAGCCAGGAAAGCATGGAATAATACAAATTAGCATTTAATTAAAACTGTCCCAACAAGGCAATCTCATATGGAACAGAATTTCGCTTCCATTTCAATTTTGGCGAAGTATAAATGTAATTCACGTCATTTTGCAATAGAGTAGATGATTTACAAAATCCCGGGCCTAAATTTTGTAATTTAAATTGCAATCAAAAGATACTCTGAAGTACTTTGGAAATGACGTTGACTAAAAGCTTTCACCATTTCCTTTCCCCGGAGCGGCGCCCCCACCCAAATCCCGCCTTTCACATCCAAGATGAAATAAATTTAGACACACAGGAATTCAACTGTGCGTATGTAAGTGCGTGCGGGTTAGCAGGAAGGCAGGTGAAGTGCGTGCAAACGTGTGGCACAGGATAAAAGCCACAGGAAACACGGAGGCTGAAATGATCGATATCTACTGGGAATATAATTCAATCCCGGGCGTTATTTCCACATCCCCGCCATTTGGGGAGTTGGCCTTCCCTCTTTTTCAGATGACAATTTACTTGTCCGTTGAAATCTGATTCCATAAGCATTTTTCCACAAGGCGCGGCGCGGCCCACGACGACGACGATTTATGACTGCCCACGTACGTTCCCGCCGCCGCGCCGCCCGCCCGCCTTTTGTAATATCTTTTCAAATAGTATCCGGAAATTTGTTCCCAAGCCACAATGGAATCCGAAATGCTGGAATTAGCTCACAACAGGATTTGAATTTGAATAGCGGACATACATGAGAGTTACAAACAAGGAAAACTTTGAACACATACAAACGACGGGCGGAGACAGCCCTACGGGGAAATAGTCGGGGGAAACCCAAAGGATTTTGGAGAGTTCGAATTGTGAGACCACAGCCAAAACCACGGGCATCGCACGGCGCGGCTCCGGGCAATAATCCTCTTTTCCAAACTTCGAGTCACATTCCAACTTTCGTGTATGTGTGTGTGTGTTTGACCCGCCATGTGCGTTCGTTCCAAAAAGTAGGCATGTAATATGTCCTGGACTTTTGTTCGATACATTCCTGGAAGCCATTTCCCAGATTGCATTCACCCTATTCATCGTTTGTACGTACGTATTTCGGTTCCCTGTTTGTCCTTTAATCCAAATATCCAAGTTCGAATATACAAGTTGTACAGAATAGCATTAGTGGAGCCTGAGCCTACATTCATTTCCGCCGGATGAATACATAGAATATATAATGTACGTACAGAGTACATTGCAAAAGGAGCGGGGGCATCAACAGTACTACAAATTCCTGGATTAATTCAATATTTATATTTGAATTTGCAGAATGCTTAAGAAGAATGGACAACAAAGGAATTGTCGACCACTTCCTGCCCACATCCAATCAAAAGTCTAGTCCATGGACGGCAATTCTCCTTGTTATCCCCATTTTGATAGTATTGAATTTACTAGCCACAAACCCAGCAGATGCTCAGGTGTCCTGGACCCCCATTTACGTTGATACCTCAAGTAAGTGGCAATTAAATTAAGTTTCATTGCATGCAGTGCCGCGAGGCCGCGCTTAGGTTTTCAATTAATCTCTACCCTGTGTTGGGCTGGGTTTAGACTTTTTGCCTAGCAAATATTTCTCTCTTCCACCCACGTGGATTCCATTTCTCAAAAGTTATAACAATATTAATTTGCAAGTAAGATCCTTCCTACATCCCAATACAACTATATACATAAGAGAAAGCAGTCCTGCCGCGTCGTAAACTTTCTTCGCTTTCAAAATACATTCCCTCCATTCGCCAGGGCCAGGCCAGGAATTTATGTGTAGTAAATCATGTATTAGAATAGGAGCAAGTGGCGGAAATGAGGTTGACAGGCGGTGCCCGTGTGCGTGGGGTGTGGGTACAAAAGGGCGTCTTTTACGCCTTTTGTCTTTATTTCAAGACAAAGACAAAGACAAGGGAATTCTCATAAACTCGGTCAAACTTTATAACCCTGGAGCTAAGGTGCAAGGATCTACGACGACGACGACGCCTATGCCCGCCACCCGCGCGACTTACCCGGCCGTACTTTAGGCTTTCCCCCGAATCGGGAAAGACCTCGTAACGTAAACGTGAACGGATGAATTCATCATTCCAAAATGTTATCTTTCCCTCCAACTTTCACGCGTCAGATGAGCACGGAGTCCGCGGGATCCTCTGTCGCTCCTTGGACAGCGGATGATTGAATGGGCAGTTGACGAGTTTATTCCTCCACTCTAGAGTTTTCCTCGAACCAAATGCTACAAAAGCTCTCCATCCAGGGTGGACGGGTTTCAAGAACCCGATTTACGTTTGAATTACTTGCGCGGTTTTTTCAAAAATTCGACTGCGTGCTCTACGTGTACAGTAGATGCAGTGGAAAAAATTGTTGGGTTGAGTGCAAATATGCAATGCATTGTTTGCTTTCACTTTGGGTTGGGAGGAAGCAAGGCTAAGGCAAGGCTAGGCTTAGGCTAGGATTTGGATGTCAGGGCTCAGGGAAATGAAATATCGTCGGAATCCCCAATATCACATGTAGTACAAGGAGTAAGGGCTAATGTATAAATTATACCTTACTTGTCGAAGTTCTGGCTTTTATCCAGAATTTCTTCAGGCCTTACGGGTAATGTGTATGTACCTGCTTGAGTGCAGGGAAAGATGAGATGAGGCGGCCGGCTGCGGCCATTAATGGTTGGAATTGGTAATAGCAATGGCGTTGGCCGCTGATGTGCTACATACATACACACGGACGATACGTAGTGCAGTTGACCACATGGTGTGCCTTTGAGGAAAAAATGTCGTGGCAAGAAAAATGACAAAGAAAGTGTCTCTAATTTGGCTAATGTACTATTTTATCCTTTTGTTCGTTTCCCCCCGGAGCAGATCGACTGGATTTGTGGACTGNGTGAATGTCCAGACAATAAGTCGGCGACGTGTGCCTGTTGTGTGAAGGCAGGTGGATGTCTTTGTACCTTCAATCACAACAAATGTGCTCAATGTGGGCTGGAAGATGTCTGTCAAAGATGTAAGTGGTTTTTCTGGATTTTTATGCATTAAAAGTTATTTTTATTACGTTAAGTAAGTGATGTCTTCTTTTCGCTGGGTGTAGTAATAGCAATTCATCTAATGCTCAGAATAAGAAAAAGCATTTCCAGAATTTAAGGACGCCCACGCCGAATGATTTTGAATAAAGAAATTAGATGAGCAACTCTACTACAAAGAAATTTTGTAGGTGGTATTCCACAGGAAACCTTACATTTATCCTAGTCAAAGATGAAAAATTTAATGGAAGGGAATTGACGTAAAATTCAGTAAGCGGGAGAATGGTTTGCATAATCTATCCAGCTTTCCGTAAGACCCCCATACACACATATACTTTCGCATTCCTCAGAATGTAATATTCCCAATCGGACAAGCATATTCCCACATGCATGTTATGCATGAAGTTGACTTTCACCCACTTATCTCTCAGAAACCGTCCCTGGCCCAAGCTGAAGAGGGGAAGGGAATAATGGAAGGAAGCCCATATATTTGACTTTCCCTCCTTTCTTCGCCTTTCCCTCCACGATCCCCATTCTTGTTCTCATACAACTGAAGGAATTTAATATTCTGCTTGCTCCCTCCGTGCTCTTTCCGAGCAAAGAAAAAGAAATGCGTCCTTTCCTCTTCTCCACTCTAATGTAAAATACCGGATAAATTCTTCTTTTAAGCAGACTGGGAATCTGGGGCCCAGTATTGTCACGCACGGCACGGCGAAAGCGAGACGCGCCAACAAAACCAAAAATTTAAAAGCACAGTGGGTCGGATTCAGAATTCCCAGTCTGCCGGGTCCGCCTGGCTCTTCCCAGCAATATCCATTCATTTATTCATTTATTGCAGATTGTCTTTGAATGTTAAAATGAGAAAAAAATGTCCCAAGCAGACTGCGTACTGTGAAATATTATAATAGATTATTTTGTAAGAAGTGGAAAAGAAATATGTGCTTATTACATGGGAAGAGAAAGCACTGCACG